>WOVY01010327.1:0-247240 GCA_013436015.1 Rhipicephalus annulatus
TCCATACACCTGTCGAAGAGTCTCCCTGGTTGTTTTCCTCGTTACTAGCTATCCTGCACCCCGAAGGGCTCGCTTGCCCCCAAAAAAAGCTACTGCGCGTCCTGCAAGTCGCCAACCCACCTCATGACCTAGCCGCCCATCGAAGTGAATTCTGTCTCGTTGAAAACCACCCCACCTATGCAACTGCTCTGCTTATTTCCACCACCCTCAAAGCCTTTCTCTCGACTCATCCGCCATATCTCTTGGTTTGCGTTGGACAACCGCCTCTTTGCAGGTTGCTATCACGCACCGGTAGCTCCGGTATCGTGCATATCACTACCTGTACCTTAGGAGAAGTGGCGCGCATGTCATCGACGCCTTTCGCCAGTGTGGCTGCTAGTCCTGCTGTATCTTCATTTAAGGCAATCGTTTAAAACCACCTGAAATTATCACGAGGTTTCGTCTATCAGCTGTAGTTTTGAGTTTTGCGCTCGCTTGCCTCATGACTGCCTCAAGCTTGCGTCCTGGGAAGGCCCCTACTGCAACCCTCTTGTCACCCTCTTACCCTCTCTTTGATGGCTTCTGTGCATCGATTTAAATTCGAGTCCCCGGCGATTATCACATGCTGTGACTTTTCAGCTGGAGCGTCCTGCACCTGGGGGCTACTTGCACCTGTGACGCCGGCTGCTTTGTCCCCCTCCCAGCCCCACCACTACTTCGCTGAAGCTGGGCCTTGGGACAGTTGAACCGGCTAAACCTGTTTTATCTAAACTTGCTTGCCTTTCCTTCTCCACCGTTCTGGTTGCCGGTTCTCTACTGTTCTCTCGGTAGGTCGCTTCTTTGTTCAGCTTCGCTAGCGCTTCCTCGGCGGACTTCAGTCTTTCTCCCATTGCCCTCGTTTTCTCTTGCTCTGTCGGCAACGCAGTCTCGAGCTCGGCGATTCTCAGCAGCAGTTCACTCTGGGCAACCATCATTTTCTCCATTTTTTCCTCGACCTCACATTGCCTACACTTCGCGTCAGCCTCTTCTCCATCCGCTTCTACGCTTGGGTCCACTTTTCTAACCCACTCCACATCCTGAACACTTTACAGTCTTTTTAACCATGCCTTTCCTACACCAATTGTCCCTATACTCGATATTACTAAACTCGAGCCCTGCACTACAAAAAAGAAAGTCTAAGCTCTACTAGAAAAATTTGCGTGTTCAATGTGCGCGCACCTCCCCCACGGGGTGGCAAAAGAATACAACAAAAAATTTCAAACACACACACACCCACACTAACTAATAAATACCTGAAGACTGGCATCCGAAAAAGCCCGTACCATAAATAAGTGCTACGAAGATTTCAACCGCTGCCTTATAATTATAAGTACAAGCTCAAAACATGCAAAAACACTTATCTGCGCAGTCGATCCGGAGCGCTCAAAAAATACGTCCATCCACCGTGACAGCCCGAACTGAACTCCGTGCAAACGTGTGCCAGCGTCATCTGGCGGTTTCCTTCCAAGGCGTTACGAGCTAGCCGGCGCGTTCATCAGAATTCCCTATTCTAGCCACTGTAACCATAGGAATGATGGGTAACTGGGTAGTAGTACACCACATTTGCCTAGTCTTCGTACTTGCGGGCGACGAATCGTACTTGTATCTTTGTTTATTACTGGTTACAGTTTTTGTTTTGAAAGAAAGATTGAATCCTTTTGAACTTTGTGAGCCAATTTAGTAAGCAAGTCTAAAAAAATAAAATGGTGAAGCGCAACCCTTGAAAATTTGCTAATACTTGTTGCGTAAGAAAACACCTTCAAGCCACACGAACACACACGGAGCAAAAGCAGGCCAGATGTACTAATATTAGACAAATGTGTGTACTACCCATCATTCCCATGCTCGCTGAAGCGCCGTGCGTTGCAGCTCCCATAGTACAGTGTCTAGAAAGATACTGCCTAGTGTGCTGAGCGCGCGCATTCTGTACGAGAGTGCGTGGCCGTGCATGTGATGACTGCACTCAGATGCCACAAGCGGCGCTGCATGTCGAGAGGGTGCATGAACGCGCGAAATTCCTCTCGTCCTGTTGCTGCCAGTGCCTCGCCACGTTTAAAATCGATGTGCAGCAGCTGCCATCTGATTTACTGTGAAGTTCGACGGCGCCATATGTACACTGCAACACCCCTGAGATATTAAAAGCTAAGCGGCAATGCAAAGAAAGGACGTGTATTGTGCCGCTGTGTCAAAGAAGTTATTGGTCGAACAAGGAAAAAGTGTCTCGTTCCCCGCACTGACGGATCCAGCACAGTTTCCTGAATGAAAAAGTAGGATCAAAAGGGCAGACAAACGACTGAATCCGAAGGCTGGCGTGTGAGAAAATCATTGAGAGTGACTCCATCGAACTATCTTTTCGGATTAGTGTGAACGGTGTCGGGAATGAAATTGCCGTTTAGGCAAAATTTCAACAATTAATATATATCTAAAAAATTGAAAATACCCTTTCGAATTTCATTCACACAGTTTTTCCCCCATGTCAACGTCGGACTCCCTTTCCAACACGTGTTGAATATCATACGCGGCGAGTGTCAGATTATTGAAATTTCCGGAGCCCTCCACTACGGCGTCTCTCATAATCATATAGTGGTTTTGGGACGTTAAACCCCACAAATCAATCAATCGAGTGTCAGATTATTCATTGACATGTTATCATTCTTTTTCACTCGAATCCTAATGGAATGCAGGCTAAGAGGTAAAGGTTTTAGGATCTTCTGTGATAATTCTTGCTCTCAAGAACAAGGCACATTTAAAAAAAAATGACTGGTGGTTATACTGTCAATGGTTTTTAAAATTAATTTCTTTGTGTACTGCAACCACTTTGAGCATCTACCTATCTGTCCGTCCGTCTGTTTGTCCATCGGTCCGTCCGTCTTTCCATCAGTCTGTCTGTCCGTCTGTGAATCCGTGCGTCCATCCGTCTGTCTGCCCGTCCGTCTGTCTGTCTGTCCGCCTGTCTATACGTCCGTCCGTCTATGTCTTGTATATCCGTCGCTGTCTGTCTGTCTGTCTGCCTATCTATCTATCGAATAGCCTACGTCTGGGTGCCCTCACGATCACCCCTTCACTTAGGGTCTTCAAAATACTTTGCAAGAAGAGCCAAAGGTTCGTGAAACGCCAATGCTGGTTCCAGTGCGGACTATCCAATTTCTTGCATATATTTAGTGCCACTTCATAATGTTTCGCTTAATAAAAATTGCAACGGTCACCTAGCAGAACATTGATTCCCAAGTTACGTGGGATCCGCGTTTTTTTGTGTGTGTGGGCAGTAGCGTATGGCGAAATCATGCCACGAAATGATCTTCATTTGGTATGTGGTATTGCAAAGCGCCAGTACTGTGAAAGCAATCGAGTAGTTCTTATACAATAAAGCATTATGTAAAAAAAACCACTCCGAAAATGCAGGAAAATAGTGGTTGGCCTCGCGCGGCTTGGCGTCCTGCAGGCTTCGCAGCGCTTGCGGTGCGCAAGGATTGAACACAAATGCACCCACTCGTACAGCAGCGCACCATGCGGGTTCTCCCGGCAGTCATCAGCTGCGGGGCCATCTCCTAGCCCGCGCTCAGCACACTAGGCAGTATATTTCTAGACACTGTACCCATAGACACTAAAGCCAGAGTGCCCTCTAGTAAGTATTGGGGGAAACTGTATGGCTGAACAGCGGTGGTGTAGCGGCGGTTTCTGGTGGTGCCAACACATGTTTTAGACTTCGTTGATGCATTTCAAGGCTCTGAAAATGCATCGAAATGTTAAAATTGCATTTACTGTATAAAAATAAGTATTTGAGCCTGAAAATTGCATCATAAAATTTTATTGAAGCGGGACGATTGTAAAAAAAGTGTTCGTTTTGGCGATAATATTTATGCGTTGACTCCTATTGACTGCTAACGGGAATCGTGAATTTATCATCGGAGCGGAAATTTCGTTGAAGTAGCGTTTGTTGTAGCGGAGTTCAACTGTATCTCCTTTCAAGGTTGACCCTGTTAGCGCTGTCACAGAACACCTACCAGATGGTGCTGCTTTTAGGTACAATTTTTAGGTACTGCGACGATCATGAAAAGATTAGAAGGAAGGGAGCTCAGTGGCTGGCAGAACTACATAAAAAAAGGTAGAAAGGCAGCTGCGAAATTTTGGAACCATCTAAACTCCCTAAGAAATGAGACGAGCCTAGAGCAGAGTTTTATAACTACAGCCCAAGGTGCTAAGCTAGAAGGGGACGAAGCTATTGAATATATAAGAACAAGGGTGACAGAAAAATTTCAACAAAGTACTTTATGCACCACAATAGACAAGGACGAATCAAGTGGTGCAATGGCTCCATTTTCACAACAAGAGTGGGAAAGGGCTGAGAAAAGGGTTCCTAGTAGTACATCAACAGGCCCAGATGGCATTCCAATTAGGCTGATAAAGACATTAGGTCCGAAGTCTAAGCAGGCTTTGAGAGAGGCAGTGAGCACAATAATAATCGATGGTGAAGTTCCCGATGGATGGAAACTTAGCAGGATGAGCATGATTTATAAAGGAAAGGGGGACAAAGCTGACATAAACAACTACCGTCCTATAACAGTGACATCAGTGGTCTACAGGCTGGCGATGCAGATTATAAAGGAAAGACTGCAGGCGTGGAATAGATGATTAGGGGGTGCTGGGGGAACTGCAGAATGGGTTTCGGAAACACAGGAGGTTGGAAGACAATCTGTTCTCACTGACGCAGTGCATCGAAATAGCAGAAAAGGAACACAGGCCTCTGTGGCTAGCATTTTTGGATATCAAGGGAGCGTATGATAGCGTGGTTCAAGAGGAATTGTGGAGAATACTGGACACACTAGGCGTGGAACATGTAATCACTAATCTTTTAAAATGTATCTATAAAGGTAACAAGGTAGTTATAAAGTGGGAAAAACAGGTATCCAAGCCTGCAGAGGTAAAACGGGGGCTTAGGCAGGGGTGCCCCCTGTCACCCTTATTAATCATAATGTACCTACAAGTATTAGAGGCAAAATTAGAGGGAAGTGGACTGGGCTTCAACCTCTCTTTATTCAAACAAGGAAAACTTATTGATCAGGCACTACCAGCATTAATGTACGCAGCTGATATAGTGCTAATGGCCAACAACAAGGAAGATTTGCAGAGATTGATGGACATCTGCGGTAATGAGGGAGATAGGTTAGATTTTAAATTCAGTAAGGAAAATTCAGCAGTCATGATTTTCAATGGCAACGAAGGGAGTGAGCTTAGGATACAGGAGGTCTAGCTAGAGATAACAGATAAATACAAATATCTGGGCGTATGGATTAGCAATAGGACCGAGTATTTGAGGGAACACGAAGTATACGTGACGAATAAAGGTAACAGGAATGCAGCAGTCATGAAAAATAGGGCACTGTGGAATTACAATAGGTATGATGTTGTGAGAGGAATATGGAAAGGGGTCATGGTTCCTGGGCTGACGTTCGGACAATGCGGTCTTTTGCATGAGATCAGAAGTTCAAGCAAGATTAGAAATTAAGCAACGTGGAATAGGTAGGCTTGTTTTAGGAGCTCACGGGAATACACCAAATCAGGGAGTACAAGGTGATATGGGATGGACATCATTTGAGGGCAGGGAAGCTAGCAGCAAGATAAAATTTGAGAAACGATTGAGAGAAATGGGGGAAGAGCGTTGGGCTAGGAAGGTTTTCAGCTACTTGTACATGAAGAATGTCGATACAAAATGGAGGAAGCGAACCAGGAAGTTGACTGGTAAATACTTAGAAAACAGCAGGTGGCCAAACCAAAAAGAACTATCGGTTAAGAAAAAAGTGAAGGAAACTGAGACTGACATGTGGAGAATGGGCATAATTAAGAAGTCCGCACTAGAGACCTATCGAACCTTTAAGCAGGAAATTGCCAAGGAAAGGATCTATGATAATACTCGGGGAAGTTCTCTACTGCTTGAGGCCCGGACGGGAGTACTGCGAACCAAGACATATCGGGCCAAATACGAAAGGGTAGACACAGTATGCAGTGCGTGTGGAGAGGAAGAAGAAACTGCCGAACACTTGATAATGTTCTGTAAAGGGCTTCACCCTATAGTTCAGGATGATGGCGCTGCGTTTTTCAAAGCACTGGGGTTTAGGGACCGGGAGGGCAAAATAGACTTTAAGCGGGTAGACTTAACTAGAAGGAGGTTATCTGATTGGTGGCTAAAGTCAAGGCACGAGTGAAAATTAAACTCTTCACTGCAAAGTACGAATCCTCAAACTCACTTTTTAAGGAAAAAAAAAAGATGAATATAGTTTTTGGTTCATTAGGTATTACGGCTTGGTGGCGCTAGCCACCGCCCGATCTAAAGGGGGTACAGCCATATGCACCCATCCATCTTTCCATATCTAGGCACGAGAGAAGAAGTTCGGGCTGTCAACGTGGATGGACGTGTTTTTTGAGCGCTCCGGATCGACTGCGCAAATAAGTGTTTTTGCATGTTTTGAGCTTGTCTTTATAATTATAAGGCAGCGGTTGAAATCTTCGTAGCACTTATTTTATGGTACGGCTTTTTCGGGGGCCAGTCACCAGGTATTTATTAGTTAGTGCGGGTGTGTTTTGTTGTTGTTTGTTTTTTTCTTCTTTTGCCACCCCGTGGGGGAGGTGCGCGTACATTGAACACGCAAATTTTTCTAGTAGAGCTTAGACTTTCTTTTTTGTAGTGCAGGGCTCGAGTTTAGTAATTATCGAGTATAGGGACAATTGGTGTAGGAAAGGCATGGTTAAAAAGACTGTAAAGTGTTCAGGATGTGGAGTGGGTTTGAAAGTGGACCCAAGCGTAGAAGCGGATGGAGAAGAGGCTGACGCGAAGTGTAGGCAATGTGAGGTTGAGGAAAAAATGGAGAAAATGATGGTTGCCCAGAGTGAACTGCTGCTGAGAATCGCCGAACTCGAGACTGCGTTGGCGACAGAGCAAGAGAAAACGAGGGCAATGGGAGAAAGACTGAAGTCCGCCGAGGAAGCGCTAGCGAAGCTGAACAAAGAAGCGACCTACCGAGAGAACAGTAGGGAACCGGCAACCAGAACGGTGGAGAAGGAAAAGCAAGCAAGTTTGGAAAAAACAGGTTTAGCCGGTTCAACTGTCCCAAGGCCCAGTTTCAGCGAGGTAGTGGTGGGGCAGGGAGGGAACAAAGCAGCCGGCGTCACAGGTGCAAGTAGCCCCCAGGTGCAGAACGCTCTAGCTGAAAAGTCACAGCGTGTGATAATCGCCGGGGACTCGAATTTAAATCGATGCACAGAAGCCATAAAAGAGAGGGTAATAGGTGACAAGAGGGTTGCAGTAGGGGCGTTCCCAGGACGCAAGCTGGAAGCAGTCATGAGGCAAGCGAGCGCAAAGCTCAAAACGACAGCTGAAAGACGAAACCTCGTGATAATTTCAGGTGGTTTAAACGATATACTAAATGAAGATGCAGCAGGACTAGCAGCCACACTGGCGAAAGGCGTCGATGACATGCGCGCCACTTCTTCTAAGGTACAGGTAGTGATATGCACGATACCGGAGGTACCGGTGCGTGATAGCAACCTGCAAAGAGCTGTGGTCAACGCAAACCAAGAGATATGGCGGATGAGTCGAGAGAAAGGCTTTGAGGTGGTGGAAATAAGCAGAGAGGTGCATAGGTGGGGTGGTTTTCAACGAGACAGAATTCACTTCGATGGGCGGCTAGGTCATAAGGTGGGTTGGCGACTTGCAGGACGCGCAGTAGCTTTTTTGGGGGGCAAGCGAGCCCTTCGGGGTGCAGGATAGCTAGTAACGAGGAAAACAACCAGGGAGACTTTTCGACAGGAGGTATGGACCGATACGATTCCAAAGTGGCACCAATATCTAAGATAGGTAGAGTCCGGGGCATAAATAGACGTAGCCACGAGCGCCGAGCCAATTCAGACATAGGTATATTAACATGCAGTGTGGTAGGAACAGGCTGAAGTGGGAAGAGATAGAAGAACAGCTAAGGGAAGAGAGGCCGATGGTATACGGTTTTGTAGAAACACATCTCAGGGACATGGGACAACCTCCGAACAATCCGGACTACGCGTGGGAATATTGTAATAAAACAGAAGGCCGCAGAAAGGGGGTGGTACTGGGGCATTCATTTATAAAAGTACAGACTGGCAAAGTGTCAAGCAGGAGTGCAAGGAACATTTATGGCTAAAAGGGAAAGTGGCAGGTCAAATGACACTCCTTGGTTTCGTGTACTTGTGGATGGGAGCAAAGGCCAGAGAGGAAAACCAGACAATGGTAGAGTGTATATCAAAGGACATTCAGGAGTTAGGACGAGAGTGCGAGATAATTATACTAGGAGACATGAATGCGCACATAGAAGATATAGATGGGTATACCGACCCGACAGGCAAAATGATGATGGATATGTGTGAAAGGCTTGATTTGATCATTTGTAACAGTACCGAGAAGTGTGAAGGGCAAATAACATGGGAGGTAGGAAGGCTTCAGTCGACGATAGATTATGCACTGATGTCACATAGGATGTATGATAAGCTCAGGGGAATGCACATAGATGAAGGTGGCTCCAGAAGTCTGGGTAGCGATCACAAACGTATCAAGCTAAGTTTTAGAAGAGCAGTGAAAGTGGGAAGGAGACAAGATGAGCAACTACAACAAAATTTTTATCCAGAAAGGCAAATTGAAATAGGCACTAAACAAATTGAGAAAGTAATCACGGAGGATAATAAGACAGTGTGGACATACACGAATCTAATAAAACTCTTTGAGCTAGAGCTTGCTAAGACGCGTAACAAGTCACCCCGGAAAAGAAGACACAAACAGAAAAGTTGGTGGGATGAGGAAGTTAAGAGAGCCATAGCAAAACGTCAGGAAGCCTCTAGGGAACACAGACATGCTAAGCAGCGGGGTGAACCGACAGATGATGTTGAAAGAAAATGGGCAACCTTTCTAAGCTGTAGAAAGTATGCATCCCTTCTGATCAATGAAAAGATTAGAAGGAAGGGAGCTCAGTGGCTGGCAGAAGTACATAAAAAAGATAGAAAGGCAGCTGCGAAATTTTGGAACCATCTAAACTCCCTAAGAAATGAGACGAGCCTAGAGCAGAGTTTTATAACTACAGCCCAAGGTGCTAGGCTAGAAGGGGACGTAGCTATTGAATATATAAGAACAAGGGTGACAGAAAAATTTCAACAAAGAAGTACTTTATGCACCACAATAGACAAGGACGAATCAAGTGGTGCAATGGCTCCATTTTCACGACAAGAGTGGGAAAGGGCTGAGAAAAGGGTTCCTAGTAGTACATCAACAGGCCCAGATGGCATTCCAATTAGGCTGATAAAGACATTAGGTCCGAAGTCTAAGCAGGCTTTGAGAGAGGCAGTGAGCACAATAATAATCGATGGTGAAGTTTCCGATGGATGGAAACTTAGCAGGATGAGCATGATCTATAAAGGAAAGGGGGAAAAAGCTGACATAAACAACTACCGTCCTATAATAGTGACATCAGTGGTCTACAGGCTGGCGATGCAGATTATAAAGGAAAGACTGCAGGCGTGGATAGATGATTAGGGGGTGCTGGGGGAACTGCAAAATGGGTTTCAGAAACACCGGAGGTTGGAAGACAATCCGTGCTCACTGACGCAGTGCATCGAAATAGCAGAAAAGGAACACAGGCCCCTGTGGCTAGCATTTTTGGATATCAAGAGAGTGCACGATAGCGTGGTTCAAGAGGAATTGTGGGGAATACTGGACACACTAGGCGTGGAACATGTAGTCACCAATCTTTTAAAGGGTATCTATAAAGGTAACAAGGTAGTTATAAAGTGGGAAAACAGGTATCCAAGCGTGCAGAGGTAAAACGGGGGCTTAGGCAGGGGTGCCCCCTGTCACCCTTATTATTCATGATGTACCTACAAGGATTAGAGGCAAAATTAGAGGGAAGTGGACTGGGCTTCAACCTCTCTTTAGTCAAAGAAGAGAAACCTATTGATCAGGCACTACCAGCATTAATGTACGCAGATGATATAGTGCTAATGGCCAACAAGGAAGATTTGCAGAGATTGATGGACATCTGCGGTAATGAGGGAGATAGGTTAGATATTAGATTCAGTAAGGAAAAATCAGCAGTCATGATTTTCAATGACAACGAATGTAGTGAGCTTAGAACACAGGAGGTCACGCTAGAGATAACAAATAAATACAAATATCTGGGCGTATGGATAAGCAATGGGATCGAGTATCTGAGGGAACACGAAATATTCGTGACGACTAAAGGTAACACGAATGCAGCAGTCATGAAAAATAAGGCACTGTGGAATTACAATAGGTATGATGTTGTGAAAGGAATATGGAAAGGGGTCATGGTTCCTGGGCTGACGTTCGGCAATGCGGTCTTGTGCATGAGATCAGAAGTTCAAGCAAGATTAGAAATTAAGCAACATGGAATAGGTAGGCTTGCTTTAGGAGCTCACGGGAATACACCAAATCAGGGAGTACAAGGTGATATGGGATGGACATCATTTGAGGGCAGGGAAGCTAGCAGCAAGATAAAATTTGAGAAACGATTGAGAGAAATGGGGGAAGAGCGTTGGGCTAGGAAGGTTTTCAGCTACTTGTACATGAAGAATGTCGATACAAAATGGAGGAAGCGAACCAGGAAGTTGACTGGTAAACACTTAGAAAACAGCAGGTGGCCAAACCAAAAAGAACTATCGGTTAAGAAAAAAGTGAAGGAAACTGAGACTGACATGTGGAGAATGGGCATGATTAAGAAGTCCGCACTAGAGACCTATCGAACCTTTAAGCAGGAAATTGCCAAGGAAAGGATCTATGATAATACTCGGGGAAGTTCTCTACTGCTTGAGGCCCGGACGGGAGTACTGTGAACCAAGACATATCGGGCACAGTATGCAGTGCGTGTGGAGAGGAAGAAGAAACTGCTGAACACTTGATAATGTTCTGTAAAGGGCTTCACCCTATAGTTTAGGATGATGGCGCAGAGTTTTTCAAAGCACTGGGGTTTAGGGACCGGGAGGGCAAAATAAACTTTCAGCGGGTAGACTTAACTAGAAGGAGGTTATCTGATTGGTGGCTAAAGTCAAGGCACGAGTGAAAATTAAAATCTTCACTGCAAAGTACGAATCCTCAAACTCACTTTTTAAGGAAAAAAATAAATATAGCTTTGGTTCATTAGGTATGACGGCTTGGTAGCGCTAGCCACCGCCCGATTTAAAGGGTACAGCCATATCCATCCATCCATAGGCTGTTTCCCACTCTTTTTGTGGAAATGGCGCAAAGGCTCCATTTCTACAAGAAGAGTGGGAAAGGAAACTGGCGACTGTGGAATTCATCAGTGGCAGCAAGTGGCGAGGAAAAGCTGCATGCAGTTCACAGTGCTTTGGACGAAGAGGCAAGCGGGTTTGCTTGTGTGCTATGCATTACAGCGCACAGACATGCACTCGGAAAAGCCGCCTGAACACTCGAATATATCGGCCGCAAGAGGCCAGGTTGGAATCTACGGAAGCTAGCGATCGACGGTTGCTTTGCAATTAGTGGTTGAGTGTAGTAAGAGCGAACAAAAAGCTAAACATGCTGCAGAGACAGCCGAGCGAAGGGATGAACGCTTAGTAAAGTGGTTGTCGCCTGGAAACTGAGTGGCAGGCCCGACCTTCTCAGCAGACAACAAAGTTTCTATCTGCTGCTATTGCCTTCACTTAGCCTAGCAGAGCATCACAGATCTTTATTATGCAAACAGATAATTGCCAAGATTCTTGTTTGTTATAGCCCTTCAATTTGAAAAAACGTGATTACTCAGTAGTTCCTGCAAAGAATTCATGTAACGTAACATTTGCAGGGCCTCACGTGAATTCCCAGATTCAACAAACAGACGCCACGCCCATGAAGGTGGTAGAAACTCTCTAGATCTGGGGATAAATTATCATCATCATCATTTATTGAACCCTTAAAGGCCCCTTGCGGGGTATTACATAAGGGGGAGGCAAAAACACAATTCAACAGATGCATGATTGTCAATGGTACAAAGCATAATCGAAAGTGAACTACATGATAAAAAACAATGTCAACAGAAGGAAAAATATATATTACGTGGAAGAAAACGGCAACAATTGTAAATTAACTAACATATGAAGTGATTTGTGTTTAGCTGTTTAAATTTTAAGGGGTTTTGTTCGTGCACTATGGATTCAGGCAGGTTATTCCAGTCTTCATTGGCAGTAGGTAAAAATGATTTATTGAAAGCGTTAGTTGAACCATGTAAGCGCTGTAAACATAGGGAGTTAAAGAGACGACGTAATGAACGGGCGGGAGGTAGAAGAACGGTATTGCGTTGCGACAAGAAAATATGGTATAGTTTGTGCAGAAGGCAGAGCTGAGTGATTTTGCGGCGAATTTCTAGAGAAGGGAGGTTGAGGGAAAGTTTGATACTGGTAATACTTAGGCGAGAACTGTATTGTGAGGTGATGTATCTGGCAGCGCAATTTTGAATTGCTTCTAATGTGTCGGTTAGGTATTTTTGGTGAGGATTCCAAATAACACAAGCATATTCAAGTTTAGTACGCGTGAAGGTTTCGTAAGCTAATTTTCGGATTTGCGGTGGGCAGGACGTAAGCGATCTTTTAATGTAGCCAAGTAATTTGCTGAAGCGGTGACTAGTTGTTCTATGTGCTCGGACCATGTTAGTTTACTTGTTATTTTATTTTATTTATTTATTCAAGACATACTGCAAGCCCATTGAAGGGCCCAAGCAGGAGGGGCATCACGAGAAAAACAAAATTTAGGCACAATACACATGATACACTGATTAAGATAGTTTGAACAAATACAGGAATGCATCAAAGTTACAAAAATCCGCAATACACGTGGTACACTGTTGGAAATATATTGAACACATACACAAGAGTACATCGAAGTTGCAAAACAAAGCAATCAGAATTTCAATTGTTCAAAGGAGAGAATATTGGTCACAGCCGATTCAGTTAGTTTATTCCAATCTGTAATAGTACGCGGAAAAAAGGAAAACTTAAAAGTATTAGTTTGAGCGCTGTACGGAGTCAGAGATTCAAGGTGTCTATGTCGTGTTTGTCGGGAAGTGAGTGGATGAAGGAATTCCTCGGGTTTAAGTGAAAGTTTGTTATTTTTAAGCAAGAATAGAAATTTTAACCTTAGAATTTGACGGCGTGATTGAAGTGTTGGAATGCCATGCTCTTCCATTAATCTAGTCGGCGAGTCACTGGGACGATAGCTTGAAAAAATGAATCGAACGGATTTACGCTGTATCATTTCAAGAGCATTAATATTAATTTTTGTGTGAGGATCCCAGACAGTGCAGGCGTATTCCAGTCGCGGTCCAATTATGGATGTATAGGCGAGTAGCTTAACGTTTGTTGGGGCCTTTCTAAGCTTATGTCTAAAGAAGCAAAGTTTTCGGAATGAAGCTGCACATGTGTTTGTTACGTGTTTGTTCCAGCTCAAGTTATTTGTTATAGTGATGCCTAGATATTTATATTCTGATACTTGTTCTAACGGTTGTGACGGAAGATTGTAAGGGAAGGACAGCTTATTCTTTTTTTAGTTATGTTCATAAAAACGGAATTTTTGGCATTGAGCTTCATTCCCCATTTTTCGCACCACGCCTGAACATAATTAAGGTTTGTGTTTAGCATTTGTTGGTCATCAGGGCATGTTATTTTGTTGTATAGAATACAGTCATCGGCAAATAATTTAATTTTCAAGGGATCACTAATAAGGGATACAAGATCATTAATATAAATTAGAAATAATAACGGGCCTTATACGCTGCCTTGTGGAACACCCGAAAGAACAGGAAGCCGAGCAGAGGAATGATCATCGATGCAAACATATTGGAAGCGGTTCGACAAGTAGGAAGAGATCCAATTGGTTACAAAAGCTGGAAGACCTATCACTTTTAACTTGTGCAATAAATGAACATGGGAAACTAAATCAAAGGCTTTTTGGAAGTCTAGAAAAATAACATCAACTTGACCAGTTTTATCAAGAACGCTAGCAAAGTCATGAACAATAGAAGTGAGTTGCGAGACCGGGGAAAATCCTTTTCTAAAGCCATGTTGACAGTCAGATAATAAGTTGTTTCTGTTTAAAAAATTTATAATGTAGTCGGCTATAATGTGTTCTAGAAGTTTACAACAAGAAGAAGTCAGAGAGATTGGACGGTAATTAGTAAACAGCGTCTCGTCGCCTTTTTTAAATACTGGCACTATGCGGGCTAATTTCCAATCCTCAGGTACAACACCAGACAAAAGAGATGCTCGAAAAATAATTACTAAAAATTGGGATATGATTTCAGCATAGCGGTGCAAAAAATATTCGGAATGCCATGAGGACCGGCTGACGCTTTCGTTTTGAGGTTCAACAACATGAAAAATACGCCAGGCTGTGAGACAATATCAGCTTCGCTTGCGGAAGATAATACGGAGCAAGGCATTGCATCAACAGATTTAAGAAAAATGCTATGAAAATACTTATTATTACGCCAAGATAACGATAGGAGTCGACCTAGGCTAAGGGTTGCAAGTTCACAGAATACTGGAAGGAAAAGTTAGTGTGCTTGCGCGAAACTTGCATGGATTTACATTTTTGTGTATTAAGCTGCATTAGCCACTGCAAACACCAATTATGTATGTTAGACAAGTCACGCTGGAGTGTAATTTGGTCATGCAACATGAGATGCGACGGTAAAGCACACAATCGTCTGCAAAAAGGCGGATGGTGGATGAAATTTTGTCTGGAATATTAGTAATAAAGATTATAAACAAAAGAGTCCCAAGAACGGAACCTTGCGGTACACCGGAAACTACATCAACGCGATGTTGATTCATTATTCGCGACAACAGTATACTGAACACGACCGGTTAAAAAATTTTTAATTCAAGATAGGTCTAAGGGGTCTATACTGAGACAAGAAAGTTTACTTATTAGACGGCGGTGGGGAACACGGTCGAAAGCTTTGGAAAAGTAGAGGTATATTACGTCTGTTTGAAAAGAAGAGTCTAGGTTAAAATGAAGGTCAGTAGAAAATTCGTACAGCTGTGTCTCGCACGACAGTCCACGCCGGAACTCGTGCTGGTTAGAAAAAAAGAAGGAATTTTGGTCCAGATGAGTTGCAATGTGGGAGTAGATTACGTGTTCTAGCAGCTTGCAGGCAATGCATGTTAACGAAATAGGACGATAGTTTGAGGAATCTGAAGGGCTTCCTTATTTGGGCACGGGGGTGACTTTACTTATCTTCCAGTCTTTAGGAATAAAACCAGTGTCAAGGGATTGGTTAAAAAAATTGCCCGCAGCTTCCCTTGGGGGAACACTGAGGAGGATGCGGAGCATATAATTGGTTAACGGGGTGTTAAAGTGCGACTTACTTGGGTCGATGGCTAAATTGGTTAACGTGGTTGTGAAATGGGGTGTTAAATTGCGACTTACTTGGGTCGATGGCTAAATTGATTAACGTGGTTGTAGGAGGGGGTGTTAAATGAGTGAACACGTACACACGTATGCGAAAGAGCGGCGCTGGTTGAAGGGACGTCGATCATTGTGTTTGTGGATTCGTTGGAATTCATTTCACCGCGACCTTGTACGTCGACGCGCCGTACAAACCAACCGACGAGCGGCAACTGAGCGAGCGAGCGCCGACCTTGAGTATATATACAGCGCGACGGCGCATGCGCTGTCAGCTGTCGAATGTTCGAGAAGCGGTGCGGACGGCGCACTACAAGGCGCGAGTATAAGATGCTTCCGCATCTAAAATAAATTGTAGGATAAGACTGGGTATTATTTTTGTGCTTTTCAGAATTTTAGCGGGTATATTGTCTGGGCCAGGGGAACTCGAGAATTTAAGGCTGTCGATTAGATTTGCTATTCCTTCGCTTGTAACAAAAATGCGTGGCATCTGCGGGAAGTCTCTGGGCGGCAAGGACGGAACATCGGTGGAGGGTTCGGGCGTGAATATAGATGAAAAATGGGAATTCATGATTTCGGCGGAGTCAGTGGCGGAAACGGCCGAACCATCGGGATTAGTAAATGGCAAGTTTTGAGCAGCGCTGTTTATAGGAGACAAATACTTCCAAAATTTTTGTGGGTTGTCGCGCAGGATGCCGAGGAGATCATGACCGAAGAATTGCCTTTTTGCATTTTTTAACAGTGAAGTGTACTCGTGCAAACATGTGCGATACTTTTCCCATTTAACAGGGGATTTCGATAACTTGGCTTCTCTGAAGAGGCGTTTTTTCTTTTTTGACAGCCTCCTCAAGGAATTAGAGTACCATGGTCTTTCGACATCTCCGCAGATACAGAGTATAGGTACATGTCTGTCAATTAAGGACAGCAATTTGTTTTTAAATAACACCCAGTTTTGTTCGACTGTTTGTGAAGCAGCACAATGAAAAAGTGTTTCATAGAAATCTGCCAGTTCTTCATTAATTTTGGAAAAATTGACTTTGTTATAATTGCGGATGTACTTATTGAGAGGTTGTTGGGTAGGAATAGGAATGGAAAGGCCAATTAATAAAATTTTATGGTCAGTGATACCATCTACGCATCGAATAGAGTTTGCAAGATCGGGAGTTGAGACCAAAAATAAATCGAGTATGTTGGTACCACGAGTGGGCATAGTAACCATTTGGGCAAAATTAAACATAAGGCACAAATCTAGAAAGTTTCTTGAAAGGGGTGAGTGAGCAGCTAGAAGAACCCAATCAATGTCTGGGAAATTGAAGTCGCCACACAGCAAGAAGTTCGAACGGGGAAAGCGAGAAGTTAGGTCTAAGACAACAGAGTAGAGTTCTTGTGTAAAATATCGTCAGAGTCGGGGGCTCGACAACATGCGATTAGTACTGTTTTACTGGTTGGAAATGTTAGATTTACGCACAGGATTTCATGACGGCATTCTGCATCAATTCTGGAAGAAGGCAAACTAGGCTTTACAAGCGCCACAACCCCGCCTCCCCGGTGCCCCAGGCTATCTTGCCTGTGAATACATCATCATCATCATCATCATCATCAGCCTGTCTATGTCCACTGCAGGACAAAGGCCTCTCCCATGTTCCGCCAGTTAACCCGGTCCTGTGCTTGCTGTTGCCAATTTATACCCGCAAACTTCTTAATCTCATCTGCCCACCTAACCTTCTGTCTCCCCCTACCCCGCTTCCCTTCTCTGGGAATCCAGTTGGTGACCCTTAATGACCAGCGGTTATCCTGTGTACGTGCTACATGCCCGGCCCATGTCCATTTCCTCTTCTTTATTGCAGCTATGATAACCTTAACTCCCGTTTGTCCCCTAATCCACTCTGCTCTCTTCTTGTCTCTTAAGGTTACACCTACCATTTTTCTTTCCATTGCTCGCTGCGTCGTCCTCAATTTAAGTTGAACCCTCTTTGTGAGTCTCCAGGTTTCTGCTCCGTAGCTAAGTACCGGCAAGATACAGCTGTTATATACCTTCCTCTTGAGGGACAGTGGCAATCTACTTGTCATAATTTGAGAGTGCCTGCCGAATGTGCTCCACCCCATTCTTATTCTTCTGGTTACTTCAATCTCGTGGTTAGGCTCTGCGGTTATTACCTGCCCTAAGTAGACATATTCTTTTACAACTTCAAGTGCACTATTACCTATCGCAAAGCGCTGCTCCTGTCCGAGGTTGTTGTACATTACTTTCGTTTTCTGCAGATTAATTTTAAGACCCACCTTTCTGCTCTCCTTGTCTAACTCCGTAATCATGAGTTGCAATTCGTCCCCTGAGTTACTCAGCAATGCAATGTCATCGGCGAAGCGCAGGTTACTGAGGTACTCTCCATTAACTCTTATCCCTAACTGTTCCAATTCTAGGCTTCTGAAAACGTCCTGTAAGCACGCAGTAAATAGCATTGGGGAGATTGTGTCCCCCTGCCTTACACCCTTCTTTATTGGTATTCTGTTGCTTTTTTTATGAAGCACTATGGTAGCAGTTGATCCCCTGTAGATTTCTTCCAGAATGTTTATATATATTTCATCTACGCCCTGATTCCGCAGTGTTTGCATGACGGCTGATATTTCTACTGAATCAAACGCCTTCTCGTAATCTATGAAGGCTATGTATAGTGGTTGGTTATACTCTGAGCATTTCTCTATTACCTGATTGATAGTATGAATGTGGTCAATTGTTGAGTAGCCTGTTCTAAATCCTGCTTGTTCCTTCGATTGATTGAATTCTAATGTGTTCTTTATTCTGCTAGCAATTACCTTTGTAAATAGCTTGTATACTACAGAGAGCAAGCTGATCGGCCTGTAATTCTTCAAGTCCTTGTCATCTCCTTTCTTATGTATTAAGATGATGTTAGCGTTCTTCCAAGACTCTGGTACTTTTCCCGTCAGGAGACACCTCGTAAATAGAGTGGCTAGTTTTTCTAACACAATCTGTCCTCCATCTTTCAGCAGATCTGATGTTACTTGATCCTCACCAGCAGCTTTGCCTCTGTGCATGCTCTCCAAAGCTTTTCTGACTTCTTCTATCATTACCGGTGGGGTGTCGTCTGGGTTACTGCTAGTTCTTATAGTATTAAGGTCGTGGTTGTCTCGGCTACTGTACAGATGTCTGTAAAACTCCTCCGCTATTTTAACTATCCTATACATATTGGTAGTTAATTCGCCTTCTTTGTCCCTTAGTGCATACATCCGCCTTTTGCCTATCCCAAGTTTCCTCTTCACTGCTTTGACGCTTCCTCTGTTTTTCAGAGCGTGCTCAATTCTCTCCATGTTATACCTTCTTACATCGCATACTTTACGTCTGTTAATCAGCTTCGAAAGCTCTGCCAGTTCTATTTTGTCTGTTGCACTTGACACTTTCATGATTTGACGCTTCTTAATTAGGTTCTTCGTTTCCTGGGAAAGCTTGCCGGTGTCCTGTCTAGCTACCCTGCCTCCAACTTCCACTGCACACTCCGTGATGATACTCGTCAGATTATCATTCATTGTATCTACGCTAAGGTTGGTTTCCTCGCTAAGAGCAGAGTACCTTTTCTGCAGGGACACTCTGAATTCCTGTACTTTCCCTCTCAGTGCTAGCTCATTGATTGGCTTCATGCGTATCAGTTTCTGTCGTTCCTTCTTCAAGTCTAGGCGGATTCGAGCCCGTACCATTCTATGGTCACTGCATCTTACCTTGCCAACCACTTCCACATCCTGCACGACTCCTGGGTGCGCAGTCATTATAAAGTCTATTTCGTTCTTATTTACGCCATTAGGGCTCCTCCATGTCCACTTGCGGTTTTCTCGTTTTTGGTAGAAGGTATTCAAAATACGCAGATTATTGCGTTCTGCGAATTCTACTAGTAGCTCTCCTCTGGCGTTTCTAGTGCCGATGCCATAATCTCCTACTGCCTGGTCTCCAGCCTGCTTCTTCCCTACCTTTGCATTAAAGTCGCCCATTACTATAGTATACTGTGTTTTCACCTTACTCATTGCCGATTCCACGTCTTCATAGAAGCTTTCAACTGAAGCGTCATCATGGCTGGATGTAGGCGCGTAAGCCTGTACTACCTTCATTTTGTATCTTTTATTCAGTTTAATTACAATGCCTACCACCCTTTCATTAATGCTATAGTAATCCTCTATGTTGCCAGCTATGTTTCTGTGAATTAGGAACCCTACTCCCAGTTCTCTTCTGTCTGCCAAGCCCAGATAGCAAATGACGTGCCCATTCTGTAGCACAGTATACGCCTCATCTGTCCTCCTAACCTCACTCAGCCCTATTATATCCCATTTAATGCCTTCTAGCTCCTCGAATAATACAGCTAGACTTCCCTCACTAGATAACGTTCTAACGTTAAACGTTGCTAAGTTCAAGTTCCAATGGTGGCCTGTCCGTATCCAGAGATTCCTAGCACCCTCTGCTGCTTTGCAGATCTGACCGCCGCCGTAGTCAGTTGCTCCGCAGCTGGTGGGGACTGAGGGCCGTGAGTTAATTGACGAATGCCTACGGGAGGGGGTGGCCAGATACTGCACCAGGGTGGCCAATCCTTCTCTGGTGAGATCATCGGTGCGTACCGGCTTGAAGCCGGTACGATCAGACAGTAGTGGGAATGCTCCATGCATGTCTTCCTTATTGTTGTTCAGCAGCGTTGGCGGCCACCCACCACGGAGCCCAACAAGGGGACGCTACAAGGTTACAAATGCTGAAACCTGCAGACGCCAGCCGTACAACGCCACTATAACCCAATGCGCCTAGACCAAGGTAGGCTATTTGCACAGGGTTAACCCTAGCCGCCAGGAAGTTTGGAAGTAAACGGAAGAGAGTAGAAGACAGGACAGATAAATAGTAAGAGATAAAGACGAAGATGTAGGGAGAGAGAGATAGGAAAAGGCGACTGCCGATTCCCCTGGGTGGGTCAGCTCAGGGGTGCCGTCTACGTGAAGCCGGGGCCAAAGGGGTGTGTTGCCTCTGCCGGGGGGCCTTAACGGTCCAATCACCCAGCGTCGGCTCAAGCCCCAGGATCCCCTTTTCCTCGGACATGGCAAAGGCACGCACGGCTAGGCGTGGGAGGGAGTCGAAGCTCCCCCGTTAGCTCGGGTTCGTGGTGTCGCTACACACCAAACGCCTACTTGCGCAGGCGCCCCTGCGGATACCAGACACTCACACTGTCTCAAATGTATACCTCTAAAACGACTCCAAGGAGAAATAGGTGTTCTTCTACACTGTACATCACATTGCTGTGCGTAACATGACGTCACTTAGTCCCAAGAAGCCAACCTCATATGACATGTCCATTTATTGAGGCTACTCGGCACTCAGACTACATTATTTACCAAACTTTGTTTCCCTTTCCCAGCAAAGTTTTATATGGCTAGGGCTTTATGTCTGCACACCAAAAAAAACCCTAGTGTCCTCTAGAAAGCAGTGCAAAAAAAGAAGGAGAAAAAAAAAGGCCTCACAGGGTACCATATGCATATGCCTAAGACAACTCAAAGGTGAAAGCTAGTATATTGTTTTTACTGCGTTAGCATTTATATGGGTATTCGCGACTGGTTTTTACCGTCCTTGTCATGTTTTGTGCAATGTCCAAATTGATATATCACCCCCCTTTTCCCCCTCGTGTACCCTACGTTTTACACACGGGTAAAAATGCGAAAGCGGACCGACGAATGCGACTGAAGCAGGGATAGAAATAGTTAACTTATCGTCGCTGAATAGAGGACGCATGCGATATCACCCCGCATGCCAGGCCTGCCATCGATTCCTACTTAAGCAGAGGAACGTGCCTGTGAATACAGTATGAAGATTTTGCGGAAAGTAGGTCGTTATCCTGAATGTCCGGGTTAAGCCAAGATTCAGTAAATATTGCGAGATCAGTACTGTTATCTTCGAGTAGAGCTTCAACGGTTTCCCTTTTGGGCAGGTAGCTCCGGACGTTAGTTAGCATTACAGTTGCGTTACGGAAAGCTGAAATGGCTGTGAAGGGCTTGCTTGGAACGTTAGCATGGGAGAGAGCGAACTTGTGGGCACGTGGAAATTGCTATGTGGTTAGTTCAACGGAATTGGTCATTGCATCGTAGGTGTATTCCTAAAGTTGTATTCCTAAATTCCTAAAGTTGGCGTGACTGCTGTCCGTGGGCTGCATTGTTCTGCTTACCTCTTTCATTTCTCATTTTCTTGGGACAGCAAGTATCGTCATCTTGTGTCACGTGCTGTATCTCGTTATGTCATTCTGCGTGTCGTCACGGAGCAATGACACCTAAAGAAACTTCGTCAAGGCTTCGATGCTCTAGTACTTCATACATCACACAACGTCGTCAGTAGTGGGCCAAGTTTTTTTTCAGTGGGCCACTTTCACACTGTGGACTCTGGCACCCAGAGTTGTCGCTCCTGGGTGGTGACGCTGCTTGGGATGCGCACTCTACTCGATGTCGGTTTCTCACTGACGACTGAGCTAAGCGGCATGTTCACGTCGACACCTAGGTCACTTCAGCATGACTGGCCATGGATGCCAGACGTGTGTAGAATTCTTCATGTGCTGCTGTCAAGGATCTCATGATAATTTTGCAGTTGTAAGCTGCACTACAAAGGCTTATGTGTCATTCCTCTGTCAGTGCTATTGGTCACTTCTACTTTGTGATGTGCGCTGCTTGGACAGTGAGACCAGCCTCTGTGGTGTGACTAAAGAAGTGTTGTATGCCTCATCGTTGTGGTAGTTCTGTGTACATTACTAACGCCTGCAGACTCAGTAAAGAGATACATCTTGACCTTCATCAGACCACCCAAGGTGCCGTGGAGATTGTCAGGTGTTGTTTTAATGAGCTCGGCATGCATTTTACTCCGCTAAAGTATTTTTGAAGATCACTTTGGGAGATTCAGTGGGAAGCTTCGTTCCATTCCACCGTATACAGCAAGCTTACACACAAAAGCAGAAACAAGGTTGACCAAAGCATGCTATCACAGACTGGCACGGGGTCTGGTGACTCAGCTGAGAAGGATCAATGCTGTGGGAGGACATTTATGAATGAGCAAAAGCACCGCGAGTAGTCTGGAATGTAGTTATGACTGCGCAATCAGTATAAAAATTGAAGGTCATCTTGCCTGTTCGGCGTATATGGGACAGCGTACACAGTGTATGTTACCCTTAAGAAGCGAAAGTGTCAATGCAAGGCCGTAGTAATTGGGAATAGGGCAATAAATGTTTCACCGGCACTTCTGCTGTAAAGCCTCACAAAGAAAATAGATAAAAGAGGCCTTGTTTACTTTGTAGTGTCATCTGTGAATGCACTTGCACACGTTCTTGTTGTAAAACAACTTGCAACAAAGCCAGAGTTTTTGGAAACCAATGGCCACTGCCACATAGTCACGGATTTAACTCTGCACTTGCTGGCATGTGAAGACTTCACAAAGTTTGTTGTGACCATGGACATGATGGCGAACTAGGGATCAACACTCACTGTGGACCACCAAGATTGTTTGCTAAATAGTTCATATCGACACTTGAATTACAGGGAACAAAAAGGAGAAGACAAGTCCAGAAAAAAGAAAACTCGACATGTTTGCCTATAAATTAATGCACGAATGCTTGGAACAAAAAAAGGTACAATAGCAGAATAAAGTGGGTATTCTATTTATGTTTTGTAGCATCTGCAGTTTGTTTAAGCGTATCAACATTTATTTATTTTATTTTATTTATTGAATACTGCAGACCAAGAACTGGTCCAAGCAGGACAGGTACAAGAGGCAGAATATAAACAAAAACACATGTGAAAAAATAAGAATATATCACGAGAAATGGAATCGAAACACCGACTAATAGAACACATAAAAGATAACATGAAAAAATGTTACATTTTATGTATACTAACATAAAATTAACAATGCGTAGATTAGCTCTAAGCAACAGAAAATTGGCTAAGATCAGTTAGAAAGTTCCACTCTGATACAGTACGCGGAAAAAAGGAAAATTGGAAAGCGTTGGTTTTAGCAAAATACGGAGTTAAAATGGACGTGATGATGACGTGTATGCCTAGTGGACAGAGGAGATACATATGCACGCGGGTCAAGGGCTAACTTATAATTAAAAAGAAGATACAGAAGGTTAAGGCGGTTCCTTTTTCGCCGTAATTCAAGTGTTTCAATGTTGTTAGCAGTCATAAGTTCAGTCGGCGGGTCCGTAATTTTAAACTTTGAATAAACAAACCTAACAGCCTTTCTTTGCACTGCTTCTAGTCTTTTTATGTTAGATTTAGTAAAGGGGTCCCATACAACACAAGAATATTATAGTTTTGGTCTTATGTACGTAAAGTAGCTAAGTAGTTTTATGTCAGAAGGAGAATTTCTAAGCTTATGTTTTAGAAAACACAGCTTACGGAAGACAGCAGAACATACGTTGTCTATGTGTAAGTTCCAAAAGAGGTCATTAGTTATTGTTACGCCTAGATATTTGTAGTTGTTAACCTGTTGTAGTGATGATGAGCCGAGGTTATAAGTAGAATTTAGAGGTGTATTTGAACGAGTTATACAAAGATAAACAGTTTTTTGTGCGTTGAATGCCATACCATTGTCATTACACCAGTTTAGTATGTTATTAAGACTCAAGTTCAAGTTCTGCTGATCACTAGAACAGGTAACTTGACGAAATAGCACACAATTATCCGCGAACAGTCTTATTTGAGTTCCTGGTAGTACTGTGTTTGCAATGTCGTTTACATAAATTAAAAATAATAGCGGCCCCAGAACGCTACCCTGTGGCACACCTGATGTTACAGGAAGAGAGCTCGAATTGTTCCCATCTAGTGAAACAAACTGTGAACGTTCTGTTAAATAGTGTTGGATCCAGGCAATGAAAATGTCAGGTAGATTGATGTCCTTTAGTTTTGTAAGTAGTTTGTGATGAATAACTTTATCAAATGCCTTACTAAAATCAAAGAATATGACGTCCATTTGTCCATTTTTATCCAGAGTTTCTGCAAATGAATGAACCACTGAGACTAACTGAATTAGTTGAATAGCCTTTTCTAAAGCCATGCTGAAAACTAGTTAGTATAGAGTATTGTTCGAGGAATTCCACAATGCGCTTAGATATTACATGTTCAAGCATTTTACATATTGGTGATGTTAATGAGATGGGACGGTAGTTTTCTATGTGTAAATGGTTTCCTTTCTTAAACACAGGAACAATACGAGCCCTCTTCAAATCACTGGGTAGTTTTGCACTCAACAGCGAACATCGAAAGATCACAGTGACAAAATGAGCAATACTCTCTGCATAACGGCGAAGAAAAACCTTAGGGATATTGTCTGGACCACAAGATGATTTAGTGTTCAACTTCAAGATCATTGCAACAACACCAGAATATGATATAAAGTCCACTTTATTAGGCTGAAACACTCTTTGCTGAGGCGTATTAAGACTCGCCTTAGCAAACACGCTGTGGAAAAATTTGTTGAAATGTTCCTCAATGAGCTTCAGATCTGTAACTGTATTACCATTGACTAATATATGTGATACCTGCTTCTTACTATTGCTCAGGAAGTTCCAAAACTTTGTAGGATCGTTTTTTAAAAAGTTTGGCAGTGTTGTTTTAAAGTAAAAATTCTTTGATTCATGCAAAGCACGTGCCAATTTTATTTTATGTTCTTGAATAATAGCTGATTGGGGATTACTCTTTTTGGGCCGTTTTAATTTGCGTTTCAGATGCATGATTTTGCGCGTAATCCATGGGGTGCTTTTAGCAATCTTTTTAGATTTGGTTGGTACGAATTGGCTTTTACAGTGATTGCGCATTCTAGTGAATTAGTTCCATAGCGCATCAACATCACCCTCATTTTCAATAAAGTCATCATAACAACTTCTCATGTACTGCACAATAGACGCATCATCAGATCTTGCATGATCCTTGAAGCTTCGAGTAGTTGTGCGTTTGTGACTGACTGAGTTGATTAAGGGAATGGTAACACTTACAAGATGATGGTCAGACACGCCACTTTCAATTAGAACTGTATATTCATAAATATCGCGGCTTAGGAACGCTATGTCCAATATTGCACTGGACGAACCTTGTGTTGTCGAGTAGGCTGCCTAACCACCTGAACGAGGTCGTGAGTAAGCATGATGTCAAAGACTATGCTAGCATTCTTGTTCGAATTGCGGCTTGTCTGAAGGAGTTCCCAATCAACATTCGGTAAGTTGAAATCCCCGATAAAAAATTTTTTTACTCTGAAATTGTGTCATTTGTTCTTGCAATTTCAGCAAATATTCAGGAGCAGCGTCTGGTGGTCTGTAACACGCGTATAGAACAAAGCATTGATCCCAACAAGTTATTTTGATACACAAACACTCGAGGTCAATGACATCAGCTAAAACAATGGCTTGTATTGAAGGCTTGACAAGGATAGCAACACCTCCGCCCTTATTCGTCTGGTCCTTACGAAAGACACTGTAACTCGGGGGAAAAACTAAATCACCTATTTCATTTCTAACCAGGTTTTGGTGAATACAGTAATGTGCGGGTCGTATTCGAGTAGTGTGGCCTCAATAGAATTTTTTTTGTTTACAATGCTTCGTGCGTTTATATTTAGGATTCGCAAGTTCTTTGCCTTTGATTTCTTCGGTTGGCGGGTATTCTGATCTATTTGACGAGATAAATGAATGTGTTTAGCGGATGTGGAAGGGCCCTCGTTATCACCCCTCCATCTCAATTCTTGCTTTGCTTTTGCGTGTAGCCTCTGGTATTCGGGCGGTTCATGCTCGCATTGCCGTTTTTTCGCAACGGAACTTTATCATTAAAATGATAATCCCAGACGTAAGGCACGTTGTTTATGTATAGTTTATCGAACGCTAGTGAAACCTTTTCTCTTTTGTCACGGATCTGCTTCGCACTAGCCCACAATTTCCTTCGGACGTCGCGAATTCTTTGGGAAAAATCTTCACCAATGGAATAGTCCGTGTCCTTGAGTTTGAAGCCTTTTTTTAGTATTGCATATTTACTTCTTGAATCTAACAGTTTAAGAATGACAGGTCTCGTCGAGTCATGTCGTTGCTTGCCTAGTCGGTGTATACGCTCAATTTGTACGCTCTCAATTTCAAGGATATCCTTGAAATTGAGAGGTGTAGTGAAGAACAAGAGGGTTAGGTATAGAATTACTTTTTATAACAAGATATATTTTGTAAAATGGATAGACAAGTCAGTCTTAGTACTGTTGACAGCATTGGCCCAGGGGTGATGCATGATCCCTTTATTGCAATATACGCCATGGTGAATGCTGGCTAGTTAATGGCTTCCATGAGTAAGACCTGCTGAGATGGTCCTGTGTTAGTGTGGTGTTGTGTTTTGTGGTATTCCAGTTGGTGCTCATACGTGGACAGCATTAAACTTCAACGTAGCCTGCGAGGGGACAGGTTTAGGAATTCATTTTGCCCTTGAAATATATCTAGAAGCTGTTCGTTAATTAAGAACATCGCAAATTTTTGCCTGGCTAAGTATTGGTGAGAGTACCAAACACCAACCAAACAGAATTCCTAATGCTTTTCGGTCAATAGGAGTTCAGCCTTCGTCATGGTTTTTGATGAGTAGGCGATCGGCTGCTCATTCCTCGAGTTGTCACAGTGAGCCAACACAGCACCGTTATGTGCGGGGGATGCATCTCGTGACAGTATCAAGAGAGCAATATGCACCAGCAAAGAGTCTGAACTTAATGACTTCTGAAGACTTTGGAATGCCTCGTGGTGCTCCACCTCCCATTTATAGTTGGCATTTTTCTCCAACAACTGGTAAATTCTCTCTGCTGTTAAAGGCCTGCTGCGTGAGAAAGGATTGTCAAAGTTGCCGAGAATGACCGGTCATTCTATATAAGCATTTTGTGGATGGCCTCGAGATGGTTTCCAATAGATAGACGCTATTTTACTAGGGGATGGCCCAAGAGCTCCAAGCTTTGTTTGAAAAAAAAAAACATTTGTCGGCCCGCAGTCTGAGTCCAGTCTTGGAGAGCAGATTAAATACATCGGTGAGCACGCGCTTATATTCTTCTTTTTTCTCTGGCCGCCGAAATGGCATTCATTTGTAGGGCAACTTTATAATGTCCTGCTAGTATTGTGTCCACGGACCTTAAACAGACTAGGGGCCACAGATACGTCATAAGGCAGTCAACAAACTTTGTAGAGTCTTTTACTGTGCTTATCTGTCAGTAGTGATGTGCCCTTTTCGTCCACTAAAAGTTCTTGATAAGCCTGTGGTAGGTCATATTAAAAAAAAGGAGTCTTTGCCAAGCTTAGCGAAAAGCTCTTTGCTGGTTTGCAGGGGGTGCACGATACCCCTGACAAACATGTTGATGGCGGGTTCATAATCTCTGCACATCCTGAGTGAGTCATTCGTCTTTCGCACTACCACCAGGGGGTGGGTAGCCAATTCTGCATATGAAATCGGCTCCAAGATTTCCAATGCCACGAGCCTATTGAGGTTGTTCACACCATTCTGTTTCAATGCAAATGGCACACTTCGATAGTCAAGGAACTGCGGTGTTGTCTCGTCCTACAGCTCAGTGTTTATAGGGTGTGATGCCGCATCAGGCCGTGACTTGCTGAAAAGTTCTAGGAGCTGGCAGTGAACAGGTCTTGCTTTCCGCTACTGATGTCATAAGCTTTATCACTTGTATCTGGAGTGGCTTTAACCAATCTCGGCTAATCAAGGTGTTTCCTTGCTCCTGGACGAACAATAAAGGCCGCTTGAAGCTTCAGCCTTTGAACTTTACTTCCACCATAGTTTTTATCAAACTTCGAGACGCGGCTTAGTCCAAGTGACAAGCTGAATGTCTTGTTCTTCAGAATATTAGGCACTGGTAGTTCTTCAGGCTCTTTCTGGCTGATAATTTGACTGCGCTGCTCCCGAATCCACTTCATTGACCGCCTGCTCACTGGCAAACTCGACATCGACAAATTTCTGAAGGCCGTTGATCCCTTAGTTTATATAAAATGATTGTATCCTGCTCCCGCAGCAACACGAGTCTGATCCAGCTCACCTCGTTTTTGTGCCTGAGTGCCCTCAGAGCCTTTTGTGCATTTATTCCCTTTCGGTGACCAGCTAAATCACAATGTTTTAAAAGGGCAACATATCGCCCTGTTACTTTCCAAATCACTGAAAACATTGTTGCTTACACTGCTGAGATTCCCCGCAGGGGCGTCTGCACAAGTAGGCGTTTGGTGCGTAGCGACACAGGAGACCCGAGCTAATGGGGGAGTTTCAACTCTTTCCCACACCTAGCCATGCGTGGCTTTGCTGTGTTCAAAGAAAAAAGGATCCTGGGGGTTAAGCCGACGCCGGGTGATTGAACCTTTAAGGCCCCCCCGGCAGAGGCAACACACCCCATTGGCCCCGGCTTTCTGTAGATGGCACCCCTGGGCTGACCCACCCAGGGGAAAACAGCAGTCGCCTTTTCCTATCTCTCTCTCCCTACATCTTCGTTTTCATCTCTCACTTTTTATCTGCCCTGTCTTCTACTCTCTTCTGTTTACATTGAAACATCCTGGCAGCTAGGGTTAACGCTGTGCAAATAGCCTACCTTGGTCCAGGCGCATCGGGTTATAGTAGCGTTGTAGGGCTGGCGTCAGCAGGTTTTATCATCCGCAAACTTATAGCGTCCCCTCGTTGGGCTCCGTGGTGGGTGGCTGCCAACGCTTCTGAAGAAAATTAAGCAGGCATGCATAGAGCTTCTCCTCTGTTAAGTTATACTACCTCCTTAAAGTGCGTATGCACCGAAGACTTTTTGGTTTTTTCAACCGATCAAATGAAAACTTCCCCCATTTTCATGTCATACATGGTGAGAAAAGTGGCAAACAAGCCAGAACTGTATCCCCCTTTGTAGTATCCTGGTGTCTTACAGAAATTCATGGGGCCGGGTACAAAGTTACCAAAATGGCTGAAAGAGACCTCCTCGAAGTTCGAGAAAAAGAACAGTTTGAGAAGCTACACAATTTTTCAACTTTTGGTGACACCGATCACTGTAGCACCACACAGATCAATGAACACAACTCGTGGAGTGATATCTGACGCTGATTTCCTTGGCCTGTCCTGGAGGGGTAGAAGAGTCGGAATGTGACCAATGCACAAAGGACTATCAATAGAAGCGACAACAAGCAAACATCAACAAAACACCTTATACTCACGTTCGCTTCCAGTAATCTGCCAGAAACTATTCAAACTGGGTACACGAGGACTTCGATCAGACCATAGATACCTAACTCATGTCGTTGTTTTAAATGCCTGATGTATGGCCACGGCTCAGAAAGCGGTCGTGGTCACAAAACTTGTGCATAATGTGGAGTGTCAAGCCACAATTCTGACAACTGCAAACAACCGTCGCACTGTGTGAACTGTGGCGGAAATCATGCCGCATACTCACGGTCCTGTCCATTTTAGAAAAAACAGAAAGAGATCATCACATTGAAGATAAATGAAAACATCACATTCAAAGATGCAAGAATAAAAGTGTCGTCATTTTATGACCCAACATATGCCGATGCGGCACGTCAGGCGGTATCGCCGCACCAGCCCTCACCACTCCTTTGGCCAGCGCAGAGCAAGCAGGCCGCTGTGGCGTCTGCCCCCAAGGCAGCAGTTGTTCAGTCTACTCCGCCTACTCGCGGACAGAGACCGCACACTCCTGGGTCCTTAGTTCTGACGGCCTCGTCTCACCAGGCAAGGCCCACAATTCAAACCACGAGCTCACACAGGCGGGCATCCAGTGCCTCCAAGGAGGCAATGGGTACGACAGTAGCCTTGGTGTCGAAGGAGCGGCGTGGCTCGTTGGAGAGCGCCAAGAAAAATTGGAAGCCAATGACGGGGTCGGACGATCGTCCTGCCACCTGAATCAAGTTCACTTGAACACAGGATATTCTCTGTACACACAGCAGCATCTCTTCTTAATATGCAGGTAGATATATTACAGTATAACATTTGAGGCCTTCTTCGAAACCTTGATGACCTGCAAGAACTTCATGAACACAATGCAAGAGTGCTGTGTGTACCAGAGACACACTTAAAACAAACACACACAAACTTTCTACGTAACTACGTAATCTTCCGAAAGGATAGAGATGATGCCATGCCATCATCTGGTGGTGTAGCTGATACTTAGTCAAGGGATAGCATGCACACAATTACCCCTTCAAACTTCCCTCGAGACGGTGGCTGTCCGAGCACTTCTTCTAAACAAACTCGTCACCAGCTGCTCTTTGTACATACCACCACACGACCGCCTTGAAAAATGTGAATTCCAGTCTTTAATAGACGAACTACCTGAACCTTATGTGGTCCTTGGGGACCTGTACGCACAAAGCGGTCTGTGGGGTGATTCTCGCTGTGATGCACGAGGTCGTCTTATTAAACATTTTCTCTTCTGTTTCGGTGCGTGTCTGTTAAGTAGGTAGGAACGAATGTACTATAACATCGCCAACAAAGCATACTCGTCTATAGACCTGAGAAGCCTATCTCCTTCACTTCTACCTCTACTGAAATGAAAAGTCATAAATAATCCATATGGAAGTGACTATTTTCCTTAAGTTTTGAGAACACCAACATTATATGAATGTCCTCCACATGTTCCCAAATGGCTGATAAACAAAGCCGACTGAGAACAATCATAACATTACTCATTTAAGTTGGACTGACATATGTGGATTAGGCATAGATGAAACTGTGCAGTACTTCACAGCTTTTCTTCCTGACGAAGCGGCCAAGTGCATCCCCCAAACATCTGGACTTCCTGGCAAGTGACGCGTGCCATGATGGAACATTGAATGGCGAAATGCACGAAAGGAGCACGACAGGGCATGGAAGTTGCTGTGGAACTCACCGAGAGCGGAAAACCTTGACAGCTTCAAGAAAATAAAATCTCAAGGCAGGAGAACGCGTCGGCAGGCCAGAAGGGAAAGTTGGCACAAGTTTCAACGGGCAACAATTTTATAGACAGGAGGCTAAAGTCTGGAACACGGTTAGTAGGGTAGCAGGAAGACAAGTACACTCACTCCCACTCGTAAACACACATGGAGACAGCTTGAAAGATCAGGCGAACTTCTTCGGCGCACACTTCGAATAGGTGTGCAGCTCGTCAAACTGTACTAACGCTTTCCAAAAACACAAAACAAGAATTGAGAAGCAGGAACCAGAACACAAATGTACGAAACACGAAGCATACAACCAAGCTTTCGGCTTAGCTGAGCTCCAACCATCACTAAACTGCTGCAGTAATTTCGCCGCAGGTTCTGATCGAGTCGTGTACGATATATTGAAAAACATACCAATCGAAACGAAAAAAAAACCTTAGTTTGCTTGTACATTGCTATCTGGGTTTCCTGGAAAGAGGCTATTATTCTAGAAAGAGGCTATTGTTATTCCTATTTTGAAAGAGGGCAAGGACCCTTATTCAGTTTCAAGTTATAGGCCTATTGAACTTACAAGCTGCTCTTGCAAACTTTTCGAAAAATGATAATTGTCGACGTAAATTTCCTTGAAACAAAAAATTTGCTCTACCCATTTCAGTGAGGGTTTCGAGAGGGTAGATCCACCACCGACCACCTTGTTGATATTGAGGCATAGATCAAAGACGCTTTCGTCCTCAAACAATATTTTCTCTGTGTGCCTTGATATCGGTTACGATACAATATGGCGCTTTGGAATATTAAGAGACCTGTCCCACCTTGGTGTGCGTGGCAGAATGCTTACAATAATAGAAAGTTACCTGTCAAACCGGACATTCCGTGTCCGAGTGGGCAGTGTTTTTTCCCAAACATTTGTCCAAAAAACAGGAGTGCTGCGAGGTGGTGTGCTTAGCTGCACACTTTTTAATATCAAAATGAATTTTTTGCACTTGTCCATCCCTTATAATATGTTTTACTGCACATATCGAGGACGTCCAGCTTGGTTTCAAGTCTTGTAATCTGGCCATGTGTGAGCGGCAGGTTCAGCTTGGCTTTATTAAGGTCTCCAATTGGGCAGAAGAAAATGGGTCCCAACTGAATGTACAGAAAAGCAAGTGTGTTTTGTTCTCCAGCAAAAAAGGTATTCATTCGGAGCCCGATATTCAACTGCATGGGCAACATCTTTCTGTTAATACTGAACACAAATTCTAAGGCCTGTTCTTGTTCGCCAAGCTAACCTTCATACCACACATCAAGTATCTAAAAAACAAGTGCATAAAAGCCATGAATATTCTAAAAGTGTTGTCTTGCACTACATGGGGAAGTGAGAAGAAGTGTCGCATCAATTTGTATACAAGCCTCATGTGTACTCGCCTAGATAATCGAAACGTATTTAACCATTGCTTGCGTACGTCGACGTACCCATCTTGTTTAAAAAAGGCCAAAGTTGTGCCGGTGTATAAAGAGGGCGATCGCTTTGATCCTTCAAGCTATTGGCCCATATCTGTGTTAAGCATTTTAAACACCATATTCGAAACGATTCTTGAAAAACAAGTGCGCCTATTCTTAGAAAAATATAATGCTTTTTGCCTGGATCATCATGGATTTAGATTACACCATTCCACATCAACAGCTGTGTTATCGTTATCATAGAAGATTAACTAAGCAATGCACAACAACCTTGTTATGGCAGTTGTTTTCATTGATTTAAAAAAGGCATTCGATACCGTAGACCATAATATTCTGCTTATGAAATTAAAACACTATGGATTCCGCGGCAAAGTTTTCAGCCTCTTTTCTAGCTACGTTGATGGACGTCATCAAATGGTCAACATGCAAGACCTTACGTCGTCATTATTAAACATAAAGACAGGGGTACCTCATGGGTCGGTCCTGGGGCCTCTGTTATTCTCACTATATGTAAATGATTTGCCATGCATACTCAAATCGGCCGAGTTGCTAATGTATGCTGATGACACAGCTTTAATAGTTACCGCCGATAACATAGCCGATCTAGAATGTAGAGCTAATGAAGAACTAGAAAATATTTTTAAGTGGTTTACAGTGAACAAATTAACACTCAATGCAAAGAAAACCAAATACACCATTTTTCACTCCCGTTACCGAAATGTAAACTGTGAGTCATTTCGACTTGAAATGAACAACTGCCAACTTGAGCATGTAAAAGAATTTAAATATCTCAGTGTAGTGTAGAAAGCCAATTACACTGGAAAAAACAAATTAACTCTGTTTGTACAAAGCTAGCATCTGGCTACAGTATGCTACTGGCTGCTAGAAATTATTTAACAGAAATATTTTCAGAGTCCTTTATTTTTCGTTTGTTCATAGTCATCTATCATACTGCTTAGACTCATGGGGATGGACCTTTAAAACTTACCTTGATCCTATCTGAATATTATGAAAGTGTGCACTTAGAATAATAGATTATGCGGCATATAATGAACCCAGTGCGCCTTTGTTTCACAAGTATGATATTCTACTTTTTGATTACTTACGGCAGAATAAAACCGTAGTCACCATCAATAATGTTATTGCACATAGTGTACCTTTCGATGTATCTATCTTTTCTTCCTCGTCCAGCGTCACAAGATGCATGACATTGCGGAATTTTAATCTTCCACCCACTGAAAACGTGTATGGTGAACGCTTTCTACAGTTTGTAGGAGCTAAAGAATGGAATGACATACCACTTCAGATTAAAAATTCTAGGGCTTTCTCGAGCGCACTAAAAATATTTGCTACATGTAGATCAATAATAATGACTGTGTACTAAGCCTTACACTTAGTTTGATGTTTTGTCTATACTTGATTATTTCATTATTTATGAACAAAGTGCAACTATGTGTTCTATATACATTTCTGTACGTTCTCTCAAGCATTTACGTCACCTTAAATCCCAATGATATCTTCTCGTATTTTTGTTCGTTTTTTTGAAAAATCAACGTTTTTTGATGTTCTGATTTTTTTATATACAAATTGTATTCTGCTTGTATACTTTCTACCATTAGACCCCCTACTAGCCTATGGCTACGGGTCTAATCAGCGTTGTGGATTTCCTGAAATGTAGTCATAACAACCTCAATAAAATGAAATAAAAACATAGCAATGGGGCAATAGCATATCAGTCTGCGACACCTACTGCCCTTAAAATGCTTGACCCTGTTCATCATCTAGGCATCCGTCTCTACGCGTGCTTTTAGATGCGAAAGCATCTTATACTCGCGCCTTGTAGTGCGCCGTCCGCGCCGTCCGCGCCGTCCGCACCGTTTCTCGAACATTCGACAGCTGACGCGCGCGCATGCGCCGTCGCGCCGTCGCCCACCATCTGTGCCGCGCGCGCTTCTCCTTCGAGAACATTCTACAGCTGACAGCGCATGCACCGTCACGCCGTCACCATCTGTGCCGCGCGCGCGCTTCTCCTTCGAGAACATTCAACAGCTGACAGTGCATGCGCCGTCGCGCTGTATATATACTCAAGGTTGGCGCTCGCTCGCTCAGTTGCCGCTCGTCGGTTGGTTTGTACGGCGCGTCGACGTCCAAGGTCGCGGTGAAATGAATTCCAACGAATCCACAAACACAATGATCGACGTCCCTTCGACCAGCGCCGTCCTTTCGCATACGTGTGTACGTGTTCACTCATTTAACACCCCCTCCTACAACCACGTTAACCAATTTAGCCATCGACCCAAGTAAGTCGCAATTTAACACCCCACTTCACAACCACGTTAACCAATTTAGCCATCGACCCAAGTAAGTCGCACTTTAACACCCCGTTAACCAATTATATGCTCCGCATCCTCCTCAGTGTTCCCCCGAGGGAAGCTGCGGGCAATTTTTTGCACTAGCCCTGTGGAAAGCCTGTACGTGGAATCAAACGAATGGCCGCTCCACCTACAGAGATGGTACATGTCTTTTCAATACACTCCAACCTCATTATAACGTAACAGGTTATAGCGAAATAGTAGATATAACAAAGTAAATAAATTACCCTTGAAAGTTCCATTGAGAACCATGCGTTTTAAACCTCATTGTAACAAAATGAAATTGACCTGTAAATGCATATAACTAAATTAGTCTATGAAATCATCATAAAAAACCAACCGTAGTGTGTTAAGAATATCGTTTTCTACGGAGTTAGACGCTCGTTTGGCGCGGCTCTTCCAAACTCCCATCTCGACCTCACGACCACAGCACCTGCGGCCGAGAGAGCCGTCTTCCTCACACAGCCGGTGGAGAAGATTGAGGAAGCGCTCAGCAGGTCACATGACCGAGAAACGGCGCCGCGGCGCAAAGCGATTTCCCTCTCACTTACACGCCTTAAAGACGACGGCAACGACACTTCTAACATTGTGGGCAATGAGTGCGTCTCTGCTGCTACTCTCTGCACCAAGAAAGAATACTCTCCGCGACAGTTTGTTTGTTGTTGTTAGTGGTTCATGAGGAAAAGGAAGAAGGCACCTAATTTCTGTCTGCCTACAGGCGACACGGCGCAGTGCCTAGGTTTTTCTCCTCACCGCGCGCGGCCTGGAAAGGAGAAGGGTCTCTACGTGCAGAGATAGAAAAGGGCAAAGCGTGGCGCAGGCGCGTCGCAGATCGGCATTTGAGAGGGTGTGTTAGTATATCGTTTTCTGCGGTGTTTCCCGCTCGTTCGACGCGGCTTTTTCAAACTCCCGCGGCGACCTTACAGCCATGCCACGTGCGGCCGAGAGAGCTGTTCACCTCACACAGCCAGCGGAGAGGATTGAAGAAGCACTTAGTGGGTCACTTGACGGAGAAGCGGTGCCGCGGTCCAAAGTGATTGCCCTCTCAATTACATGCCTTAAAAACGAGGGCAACGACACTTCGAACACTGTGGGCAATGACTGCGTTTCCGCTGCTACTTTCTGCACCATGAAAGAATACTGTCGGCGACAGCTTTTTTTTCTTCTCACCCTGCACCGCTTCGAAAGGAGAAGGGTCTCTACCTGCCAAGACATAAAAGGGCGAAGTGTGGCGCAAGCACGTCGCAGATCGCCATTTGAGAGAGGGCGAACTATCAATCCGCCACAGTCTTTTTCCTTTTCGTTCTTTGTGTGCGGCGTTGAGAGGTGCGGCCGCGGGATGGGGCATAGTGCTGAGAGTATTTTCGGGGCGTGGTATGCTGAAATTAGCCGTTGCAAGTGCTGCCACTTTTGAATTACAGGGCGTTTTCGCCCATTCCAATACACATAGATTCGACGGGACCTCAGCGTGAGTTCGAATTAACCGGAAGTTCGACTTAAGCGGGTTCGAGTTAGTGAGGTCGGGCTGTGTTTATTTTCCGTCGCATGTGTGGTCGCGTAGCGGTACATCGGGCCGCGAGGTGGTTTCTTTCTTTGCATGCTTATAGGTGTGCACCCATCTGAGTATACATTGGCACAAACTGTTATAATTGATATAACAAAATCTTGGATAAAACGAAATAATTGTGGCTCCCCTTCAACTTCGTTATGATGAGGTTTGAGTGTATTATCTTAAAGTGAACGCAGACAAGGAACGTTGTTCACATTCCATAAATAATGACAGGTCAAGCCTTGCTGTGTTTGAGAAACCGCCTTCTATGAGACAGCCCTACTCAATCCATGTGAGGGGCCTAGTGAAAGAAACCGGTGTGCCACTTGAACACCATTGGATGGTTCCCGCAGTTGCCTGCCACCGTGGCAGTGGCAGGTGATTGATCGCGACGTGTCTTTCTTGGAGGTTATGAAGCACGCAACAATTGCACATATTCAGACATACTCCCTAGAACTACAACAGAAATTCACATGTCCCGACTTCTTTACGGATGCTTCAAAGTCACACACTCCTGTCTCGTATGCAGTGGTTGGCTCATTTTTTTTTGATGCCGGCGTTCTACACTCTGATACAGTGGACTCCCAATAAACGAAACTCACTTAAACGAAAATACCTCATTAACAGAACTAAATTGGCTCATATGGCTTGATTTCTATGTTGTGTACTAAAATTCTTCGGTTAAACAAAACAGTGATTTCTGGTCACCTATGGTTAAACGGCACAAACTCTAAACACAGCATAGACTCGCTCAAGCAAAGACAGTCTCACAACCATGGCAACACCTCGAGACAAGCCAATCCAGTAACCATTCTCGCTTGTGGTGGCTGTGGTAGTCGAGTTGACGAGTCAGTTAGGCCTATTTGTGTGGTTAAGTGAGGTAGATCACGGTGTTATTTCAGTCAGATGAAAAGGAAGCGGCCGAACCACGCACTCTTGCTTGAAAAAAAGCTGCAAATTCTTCAGGAGCTTGATCAAAGTGACCTGCTCAAGACGGAGGTGGCGAAAAAATAGAACACCCGAAATCGACGCTGTCGCGGTCCTGCAGAGACAGAGAAAATTATTGAAGGCGCTTTAGAGAACGGGGCCCATACATCTATGCGGATGCGAATGCGGACAATGCCTTATAAAAAACTCGAAAAAGTTCTGTTTTGCACCGAGTTCCACCGATCGTGCATCGAGTTTGCCCATAAGCGGACCGATTCTCGAGCAAAAAGCACGAGAGATCACCATGCAAGTGGATGTTGAGAACTTCGTCCTAAGCGACAGATGGCTCAGCCACTTTAAAACACCCCATGGCCTAATCTTCGAAGCAATCTCAGGTGAGAGTGCTGCAGTTAACAGGGACATTTGCACCGACTGGCAACAGGCACGGCGTAAGAAAATTTTGATGAGCTTTAAGCCACGAGATGTCTTCAGCGTCGAGGACATGGGTCTTTTTTATAAGGCGCTTTCATCAAAGACTCTCACCTTCAAAGGCGAAGCCTGTAGTGGAGGAAAACACAGTAAAGTTTGCATCACTGTGCTGGTGGGTGCGATTATGGCAGGAGATGAGAAATCGAAGCTGTTGGTAATAGAAAAATCAAGGCACCCACGTTTGAAAGGCGTTTGACACTTTCACGTTGCGCACCATGCGAACGGAAGAGCGTGGATGACCATGGCTATTTTCAAAAACTGGCTATTGGAGGAAGACACAAGATTTACGAGGCAAAGCAGGAAAGTTGTCTTCATCGTGAAGAATTGGACAACCCACGGTCAGGCTGAAAGACTCCAAACCAACACTCTGGAGTTCTTGACAGCCAATGCAACGGCAGTGATTCAGCCGATGGATCAAGTAGTTATTTAGAACAATTAAGTTCATTATCGCAGAGAATCGCTTCACCGAAAGCTGCTTTGTGCAGACAGAGGAAAAGGCGACAGCATCGATTTATTGGCAGCCATCCACATTTTGGTTCATGCCTTGGAGCAAGTGGAGGCAACAACAATACACAGATGCTTTCATCATGCTGGCTTTCAAGTGCAAGAAGCAGTACCTGATGAAGAAGAAAGCCTTGCTGATGCCGACATTGATGCAGTATTCAGTGGGGTTGAGCCGTCTGCCCCTTTCACGCTACAAGACTACGAATCAATTGGTTAAAATGTTCGTACCTGTCGTGAGGAGACCGTGGAGGAAATGATTGCCGAAGTGCAAGATGAGGATCAAGAGTCCAGCAATGAATGTGATGAGAATATTGCCAGTGTAGTGGTGCCACCAGACCGATAAGCTAAAGAGGCTGTTGAACGTTTGCAGTGCTATTTTGAGCATGCAGCTTGTCCGAAATTTCTGGCTAGTTTTTCAAGCATGGATGCGTACCTCGTGAAAAAACAACTCAAGCTTGCCAAACAAACCACCTTCACTTCTTTTTTTCTCCTACTCATCCTCATAAGTAAGGTGAGGTTTTTGCAATTTGAATAAAGTTTTTTATTCACTAAATAAGTTTACTTTGCTTAAATGAAACTTGTGATAAATAGAACAATTTTATGGATCCCCTTTGAGTTTCCTTTATGAGGAGTCGACTGTACAAACATTTCCACTGGCAAAGCTTATGCGATACTTGCGGCCGTTAAACTCATTAAACAATGAAACTACAGAAGGCAATTATATATACATATTCTCTCAGCATAGTAAAAGCTCTGAAAGCTTTTAAAAAGCACAAAAACCCTGTCCTTGTCTCGCTTTATTCGCTCTTATGCACAGTCTACTCATCCAAGCATTATGTTGTAGTCTGCTGGGTGCCAGGACACCATGAATTGCAAGGCAACGTTCTGGTGGACCAGCTAGCTGGATCCGCCAACAAAATTGCTACCAATAAAATGATACCGATTCCTGCAATCAAGTTGAAACCTTTTCCGAAACGAAAGCACAGAGGTTATTGGCAGAGCGCGTGATACACACGCACAGGTAAAAATTGCATGTCACCAAGCCGCAACTTGGTCGTTGGCCACTAGTAGTGTCAAAATCACGCTACACAGAAGTAATACTTACAAGGCTCAGAACAGAACATACATACACTACACATTCATTTATTTTGTCTGGTGGGGATCCACCATTGTGTAACAGTTGTGTAAGTATTCATTGTTCCTCACATTTTAGTCTAGTGTAAACAATTAGACACGCTGAGAAGACACTTTCCATTACCCTACCAACAACAGATACCACTTAATCCTGCAGTCTTTGTCGGCAGGGAACCACTTTTCCCACATCGTTGTTGGCTTTTCTGAAAGAACTCCATACCTTTCATGTGAAAGTACCCGGGCATTCCGTAGCATGACCTCTCCAAAGAGGTCTCCGTGGCTGTGGCTACACTGAACAACGCACTTGCCTCATGGTCCTTGGACGCAAGAGTGTGAACTTTCGAGGCACTTGTGCTAATGCCATACATGTCCACCATGGTTTTTTTATTATCACAAACTTTCATCATCCATTAACACCACACACTTGTCACGGCATGGTCATGATCTTATTACGGATCCTTTTTACCCGCCTTAGGGCGAGAAATTATAAGGCCCTTATACAGCCGCTAATACCAATCATTGTCCACATCTCTTGTCCCATGAACTGGCGCTTCTCTTCTTGGCCATCAAATGGCCCTTGCGCCACAAAGCACCAAACATCATCATCAAACTGTTGAGATTTCTCCGCGGCGCGGTCGCCTACACTTTGTACCGCGTCATTCTTAGTGACTTGCATGCCCAATTTCGCAGTCATTTGGTGCTGGTCTTTCGTCTCGTTGTCGGGTTGCCCGTATATCTTCCTGCTTTTTAGCTGTAGTTTGCACCCTGACCGTGAGCTCGCATGTCGTTTCGAATGTCAGCTTCATTTCTTCTGAAAGACGTTGCTGAACCACTCATCAGCGGCATGAAAAACCAATTGTGCATGCGTCGTTTCCTCAAGCGGATACTTCTCACTGAACCCACAGTTCCAGGCTGATCTATGCAGAGAGGCTAACTAGTTAGCAAAGATTCCCCAGACTCTTCAAAAAGTTGAATGACCGTCGTTTCATTAAGGGGTGATATGTCCATATATTTGTCTTCAAATTGGGAACTTTTCTCTATTTTGCCGTGGAGAAACGGTTTCACCCGTTAGAAATAAAATGGATGACCGTGGGTTAGCGAAGCAACTAGCTCTAGTGTGTGTGTTGATTCTCATCTCATAATGAGTACACAGCACTGATAATCACAAAAAATGGCTGTGCTGCACTTAGTATTGAACGACATTACAATAAAGTCAAGCGGGCAAACCTGCCATGATAAAAACCTCCCAAAACGGAACGACCAAACTTATAAGATTCGCTAGGCTAGCAAGACGGTGTCCACTTCGAAAGAAATTGATACTGTGGAGTAGTCACTCAGAGACGGCATGCTAAACTTACTGTCATTATTTTTCGAAGATTTACTCAGTGTGGCAAAGTTATCTACGCGTTTACGGGGCAATAGAGAATGAGATTGGCCTTCAAAACATACACTCAATCGCAGCAAACAAATACAGTGCAGCAGCTCATAGATATTCAACATAGAAGAAAAAAAGCTAAGGAGCGGCCCTTGCGATGTGGGCTGCAGAGTGAAAAGTGTGGTGGAAATCACTTGTTTTCAAGCGGGGTTATGGAAATAGGTGGCCACGCCCGTATCTCATGTTCTCTGCATCACCACTCATATGACCGCGTTGTTGATAATCAGCTGGAGTTCTGAGTGTCCATCTTTTTGCAGCTGTTGCACTTAAAAAATGATGCAATGTGATGGAAACCTACAGTGAGCATTGGTATTCACGATTGTGAGTAACATTATCTTTTGCCACATTTCTCGAAGCTGCTCCATTTTTTACCGGTTCCCACGGCAAATAAGACAGCTAAACAACACAGAACACAATAGCTTTCTCCGGGATAGTACGATACAGTCAACGTCCCTGAGGAGGCCAGTAGGGACAGCAAGGGCCAATATCGGCAGGGCGTTCAGCCCTATCCTTTCTGGTCCTCCACAAGCGTTGTTACACCAAGTCTTGCCGTGGCCGCCACTCACCAGAAAGTACTGTGGAAATTATGTATTTCCACAGCGATCGTTTTCGAAGCTCACGACCACTGTTGCGAAAATGGTAGGTTCTGCAGCTTCGTTGTTTTCCTTCAGCGCAGGGCATTTGCGTGCGTCATCGAAGGCAGTCTAGAATTCTTATATGAAAACAGCAGCGTCTACAGCTCTTAATGCGAGAGGCGGCGGTGAGCTGTTCTCGTGTACGGCATTCACAACTATCGGAAAGCAGTACGTGACCAACTGTTCTCACTGAAGCTTGCCAAATCAAGAATTAGACGCGCTTAACACAGTAAGGTGATATATTGTTTGAATTATCACTTCCTGTTCATGTTATGTGTGCCATAACCTCACCTGTGGGCAAGTCTTTTGTGATACGGTCGCAATCAACCGACCTGTGCTGCTGCAACCAATACTCGTGTGCACGCATCATGACACACATAGCGAAAAATGATTCAAAGGTGCTTCATCTGGCTAAATAGTGAGACAAATGAAATAACCTTTTGCTGTTATTTTATGCTCGTACCCTGAACTTACGGTATCTGCAGAAGAAAGCTACCTGTCGTGGCGATTTTCTGGCCGATTCGTGCCATTGCTCTCTTGAATTCAGCAGATTAAACAAGAAGTGCAAAGCTGCAAGTGTATTGTACATTGACAATATTAACTGTAATCGGGCTGCGAATGGGACACGAGAGCTATACAAAAGTTTAGCTTTTACAGCTTATCTATCAGATGGTGGCAGCAGTTGGTGCCGACCAGTGCGTCCGAAAGTGGGTCGCGCGGCTCGCCTCCCTCACGCTGGTGCCTGTTGCGTATGTGAGATTTGTCGTATCGCGTCCTCGTTTGTGAGGAGGACTGCTTTGCTCTTCCCTACTTCCGGCCTCAGAAAATGTGATATAACGGCTCAGCTCAGTGTAGTCCTTAACAGTTTGTAAGTAAGTTGAGGTGTGAGTGTCACAGCTATGTAGTAGGCGCCCCGCAGGGGCGCCTGCGCAAGTAGGCGTTTGTGTGTAGCGACACCACGACCCGAGCTAACGCAGGAGTTTTGGCTCCCTCCCACGCCTAGCCGTGCGTGGCTTTGCCGTGTTCGGGGAAAAGGGGATCTTGGGGGTTAAGCTGATGCTAGATAATTGGACCTTTAAGGCCCCCCGGCAGAGGCAACACACCCCTTTAGCCCCGGGTTCATGTAGACGGCACCCCTGGGTTGACCCACCCAGGGGAAATGGGTTGACTCACCCAGGGGCCGTGTTGACTGAGGCCGGAGCAGCCAAGGCTGCTCCGGCCTCAGGCAACATGGCCCTACCATGGGCGTCGACATGCACTGGCACGAGCCAGGGCGACAGGCAGATTGCGGGAGCCCCGTCGACGTCCGGTGTAGAGGCTTTGAAGGCTTCGCATCTTGAGCCGAAGCTTACGACGCCCAGGGATCGCTCGGCAGAGCGACGGTCCAACGCTTCTCATGAAGCTATGGACACAACTGCCAGTCAAACGGCGCCTGCAGCGCCGAAGAAGCGGCGAGTTTCTCTCGACTGCTCCAAAAAGCACAAAAGACAAATTACAGGGCCTTCAAAAAGCCCTGTAAAATAAGTTTCGTTTTCCATAACCTGAATGGTTATGGTGCCATTGTGTTTTGACTTTAGTATCACACACATGTCACCAAGGTTTTATCGCCAACAAATCAACTCTAACTCCACTTTTCCGCTCAAGTTCACTGCCCAAAATGACTTTTCTTCTCCACTGGAATTGTAGAGGACTCATTCACAACATAGGTGACATAAAAATTTGCTAAGAAGTCTGTCTCTAATGGCTATGTGCTTACAGGAGACCAATCTGGGAGAAAAAACACACCAACTTCCTCAGAAGTTTTACCGTAGTACGGCGCGATCGCGTCCACGCTAGCCGGTTGTTCGTTGGCGTGTCTATTGTCGTCAAAAATGGTATTGCAGTGAGAGAGATCACCATCAACAGTCACATCGAGGCCGTGGCCGTCACCGTTTTAGCTCACAAAACTATCACCATATGTTCCATTTATATCCTTCCACACACGCATTTTTCAACTAAAGATATAGAGCATATTTTGGACCAAATGCCTGAACCGTTTGTTATTGCAGGGGATTTTAATGTGCACGGAATGCTTTGGGGAAGCAGTACAACTGACACCAGAGGACAAACCCTCGAAGATTTTATTCTGAACAATGACGTATGTCTTTGAAATACTGGTAGCGTCACCTACTGCTCCCCAAGCAAAGGAGCCACTAGCTGCTTAGATCTAGCGCTGTGCTCACCGTCGCTCTTTTGCGACCTAAAGTGGAGCGTGATAGATAATGTTTACGGCAGTGACCATATGCCTGCTTTCATAAAATTAACACAAACCCTCCCCACCACTCCATCCCGACCACCGCGTTGGAAACTACATCTGGCAGACTGGCCACTGTTCACTGAAAAAGCTGCCCTAGAAAAAAAGATGCTTGATGGCCTAAGCATCGAGGAAATGAACAGTCACCGCCTGCATACTTGCGGCAGCCTAACAAACTATACCACAATCCTCCGGCATTATAAAGAAAAAACTTAAACCCTGGTGGACAAAAGAGTTCACACAAGCTAAAAAATTGCAACACAAGGAGTTGGGCATTTTTTGTAAATATCCTACAGGAGAGAACCTCCTAGCATTTGAAAAGGTGAGAGCGAAGGCAAGATTTATTCGCAGGCAGGCTGAAAAGCTCTCGTGGAAAAAGTACATTTCATCCATTAACAGCTCCATCACAACTAAAAGAATGTAGGATCAGGTGCACAAGTTGAACGGCAACTACAGTTCATATACCATCCCCATTCTTTCAAGCCCTGGCATCCAGACAACTTTAGGCGAACAGGCAGACCTACTAGCGCAGCACTTTTGCGCTGTTTCGAGCTCAGCAAACTATTCGGCAGCTTTCCTAAAACATAAACTATCTACAAAAAAACAAAAGCTCCTTATTACAGGTTATCACGACAGATCATACAACTCCCCCTTAACCCTGCAGGAAATTAACAGAGTGCTTTCTCAAGGTAAAAAAACAGCACCTGGCCCAGACAAAATACATTGCCAAATGCTCGCTCATTGGTCCCAGGAAGCGGTGAAGGCATTGCTGCACTTCTTTAATGCTATTTGGCAACAGAGTGGAAAAAAGCCATTATAATTCCATTTCTCAAAGCCGGAAAAAAACGCTACATTCCCAACAAGCTAGAGGCCCATAGCAGTCACAAGTTGTATGGCGAAATCCTACGAAAGCGTTATTAATATTAGGCTAACATACATCCTAGAAACTGATAACTTGATACATGTTCACTAATGTGGTTACAAGAAAGGATGTTCCACCACCGATCACCTCGTTCGCCTTGAACATACAGTACGAGAAGCTTTCCTGTACAAGCAGCACTGCTTAGCAGTATTTTTCGATCTTGAAAGGGCATATGACACAACGTGGAAGTACGGTATCTTACGAGGCCTGGCAGATCTAGGAATTCACGGAAGGATGCTCGACTGCTTGTCCGACTTCCTATCGAACCGAACTTTTCAGGTTCGTTTGGCTATCACACTTTCAGAAACTTTTACTCAAGAGAACGGTGTGCCTCAGGGCTGTGTCTTAAGCAAAACTTTTTTTGTCATCAAAATGAATTCTGTAAAGCAGGTCATACCATCTACTCTTATGCACTCACTATACGTGGATGATCTCCAAATAGCGTGCCGGTCATCTAACATGGCGACGTGCGAGCGACAGATTCAAATAGCACTAAACAAGCTAACACAATGGTCTAACAAAAATGCCTTCCCGTTTTCTGAGGAAAAGACGCTTGCTGTTGCGTTCTCCCAGAAACGAGGCTTACAACCAGACCCCATACTCAAAATAAACGAAACAGTATTGCCAATAAAACAAGAACAGAAGTTTCTGGGGGTCGTATTTGATAAGAAGCTCAATTTTCTTCCACAGAATAATAATCTCAAGGTGAAATCCAATAACGCCCTCAATGCCCTCAAAGTCTTGTCCCGAAAGCACTGGGGTTCCGACCGTAAGTGCCTCCTGCTCATCTACTGCTCTTTAGTACACAGTAAATTAGACTACGATAGTATAATCTACGGTTCAGCAAGATCCTCGTATCTTAAGCGCCTAGACCCTGTCCATAACAAAGGGTTATGCCTCGCAACAGGTGCCTATCGAACCTCACCTATTTCGAGCTTATACGCCGAAAGTAACGAATCATCCTTGGAATATAGGAGAACGAAACTAATGCTAACGTATGTGGTTAGAGTTCGTTCTTGACCAGATCATATATGCCACAGTATTGTCACACACTGTGACCTACGACAACACTACGCCAACAAACCGAACGTAATTAAGCGACTAATTCTAAGATTTGAAGAAAAATTTCACGCCCTAAATGTTCCTATTGAAGCACTCTCCATCGCCAGAAGGCCACCCAGTTTGGCCCCATGGAGTGATTTCTCCGAATTCTTGGGTTTTTCACTCACACATATAAAAAAACACCCCACATGAACATATACTACAAGAATTTCTTACATTACAACAAACGTACAACACTTACGAAGAATTTTATACTGATGGTTCGAAGACATCTGCTTATGTCGGAAGCAGCGTGGTAGGAGCAACACACGAGCAAACAACTAGACTACCGCAGTTCGTATCCATCTACACCACTGAGTGCTATGCGTTATGGATAACAGTACGATACATTATAAGCTCAAAACATAAAAAAGCTGTAATATTTACAGACTCGTTAAGCACACTGAAAACTCTCAATTAAAAATCTCAGTATGAGCCATTCATAGGCGATATTTTAAACATGCTATCCCACACACCTGATGTCCACACCATAGGCCTCTGTTGGGTCCCGAGTCATGTTGGGATTCCAGGCAATGAAAGGGCAGACCAACTAGCTGCAACAGCAAAAGAGATGCGCAAGTCAAAAACCAACATACCTGCCAGAGATGGGATTCAAGCTGTTCGCCGGGCCACCACCTTTCACTGGCAGCAGGAATGGAAATCACGACAAAACAACAAACTTAACCTAATTACACCTGTTCTTGGTGAATGGAAGATCTGTCTTCATCAAGCACGTTTTACCGAAGTAGTTATATGTCGACTACAATTAAGTCATACGCACATCACACATAACTATCTATTGGCAGGCGAAAAAGCCCCAACATGCGATAAGTGTCAGGAGCAACTAACTGTAATGCACATTTTAATAGCTTGCCCACGTATGGAAACATTAAGAGAAAAACATTTCCGTATGTTTTACAGGTTAAATATTCTCTTTCATTCAATGCTACTCTCGGGCGATGATGCCCTAATACCCATAGCTGATGTGATCAGCTTTTTAAATGAAGCACAACTTCTGAACAAGGTCTAACTACACTAAACTATGCTACCGCTAGACGTAAAAAACTTTACTGATGTGACTCGTAGCACAGCCTCTTCGGAGAGGCATCTGCTGCAGCTGGAATTTACAACAAGGCACTTGCCTCCGGGCCCTTAGGTATAAGGACACGGGTATGGCGTTAGTGCTATGTAAAAGCCGTTACGGTTTAACATAACGTCATGCACCAACCATACACATTGACCACACCGAGCATCACACACATAATCTTAGAAGAGATATATACTTCAAGCGTTTACGAAGCCAATCCTTTTATGCCATTATACAGCCACGCTTTACCGCTCATCATATCCCATATGTCATCGTCGTCAAAACATTTCAGAGTCCTTGTCATAGCCCTGTCCGCTGTAGGTATTCTCATCATGAGTCTGGCGCAGCATAGCCTTAGTTGCTCTTGCGCCATAAAACCCAACATAACTAACTTCTGTCACATAACTAACTTCTGTCAACATAACTACACAGCCGTCAGCCCATCCTTTTCGGAAGCTGGCGTTCATGCACTCTGATTCAAGCTTTTTCACGCGATACTTGCGGCCATTAAACACATGAAACAAATAAAACTACAGAAGGCAATGATATATACAGATTTTCTCAGTGTAATAAAAGCTCTGAAAACTCTTAAAAAGCACAAGAACCCTGTCCCTGTCTCGCTTTATTCGCTCTTATGCACAGTCTACTCATCTAAGCAGCATGTTATAGTCTGCTGGGTGCCAGTACATCGCGAAATTTAAGGCAACGTTCTGGCGAACCAGTTAGCTGGATCCGCCAACAAAGCCGCTTCCAGTACATCATTACCAGTTCCTGCACTCGACTTGAAACCTTTTCTAAAACAAAGCTCAGGGGTTATTGGCAAAAACATGGGACACACACACAAGCAATAAACAGCACCTTATCAAGCCGCAACTTGTTCATTGGTCGCCACTATCAAAATCAGGGCAAACAGAAGTAATCCTTACAAGGTTAAGAACAGGACATACACACACAACACATTCATTTCTTTTGTCTGAGGGCGATCCATCTTTGTGTGATAGATGTTGAGATGCACTCACCGTACTTCACATTCTAATGCAGTGTAAAGAATTAGATACGCTGATAAGAAAATACTTTTCGTTACCCTACCGACAAGAGATACCACTCCATTCTTCAATGTTCCTTGGTATGGAACCACTTTTCACCCATAAATCATTGTTAGCTTTTTTAAGAGATGTTCATACTTTTCACAACATATACCCAGGCACTCCGTAGCACGACCTCACCAGAGAGGTCTCCGCTGGGGTGGCTACACTCAACAACACTTGCCTCATGGCCCTTGGATGCAAGGGTGTGAACGAGTGAGGCACTTGTGCTAATGCCATACATGTCTATCATTGTTTTTATTATCATAAACTTTTGTCATCCATTATTACCACACACCTTTCACGGCATGGTCATGATTTTATTACTTCTATGTTTTCACTCGCCTTAGCGTGAGGAACTTTCTCACCCTTTACAGGCACTTATCACAGTCATTATCCATATCTCTAGTAAGATGAACTGGCGCTCTTTGGACATGAAATGGGCATTGCACCACCAAGCATCAAACATCATCATCATGTGTATTAGGCGGTAGGTGTCGCCGTGTGGAGGGAATAAAAAAAGCCCACCCCGATCTCGATATGCTGTGAAGACAAATCAAATGTAGGCATGTTGCCTATCTGATATTACAGAAGTGCCATGAAGCTTGAGTGCATAATGTTTTTCTTCCAGCCCCTAAAATGAAGCCTCCCATCATAGCGACACTGGCTTTGTCTGTACGAGTTATGCGAGGTTTCAGTGTTGTCATAATTGAAGATGTCATTGGGCGAATTATATAAAGTAGCCAATGTTTTTGTACCACTATGTTTTTTTGCCAGACTGAAAGCCTCAAATTGTAATTTTCTTTGGTGGTGGCATGGTTTTGCTCGCTGAATGACATCTTGGCATTTTTTTGCTGTAACTGTGCTGAAAGGCCACGTCTATTAACTGTTTCTTGCTGTAACTGTTTCTGGAAGGCCACGCCTATTACAAGCACAGATAACAATGTTGAATAAATTTGTGTGAAGTAACATCAAGTCAGTTCTCCCAGGTCTGTTTACTTTGATGGCGTTTGTCAGGGGTACCTAAAAATTGGCGGCACCTTTGCTCTTCTTGGCCTTTGGCGTGGCGTATCCGGCATTAGCTTTCGACATCTTGACCAAGGCTTCAGGTGCGAAACGTGGCTCACGCAGCAAGATTAGTGCTTTTGAGAGTGCTTTCATGCCTTGGCAACTTGACACATATCTGTCTAAAGCACAGAATGCCTTTCAGCTCACGAGCAGCTGGTCCTGCAATTGCATAACCATTATTCACTGAGATACTCAGTTTTTCAAAATGCCATTTTGGTGGCAACCCTGCTGAAGATTTTTTCATTTTTAATTTGAACACATCACAGTGCCGTGCATTAACATAGGATTTGATGATCCTTTGAATGTTGTCACTAAAGAGTGATGTTGAGTTTGGCGCTAATGAACAAAAGAGTGGCAGAAGGACATCCTTTCAACATACCTTCACTCTCGTCAAGCCGGGTGCTTCCTACCGAGGCAATCATGCAGTTATCTTTCCAGAGTGAATACTCTTAAATGGAAGTATATTTTAAACAAGTTGGGACATCATTTCTTTTCTACTGGAAAGTCAGAGCTTGCAATAAAGTTCTAGGCCTAAGCGGAACGTCCTGACGTTCATTCTAGCTGTCCGTGATACGTCGGCGCTCGTTTACTGCGTGTTCACATCATTGTATGATATTAGCTCGCTTCATCCATCGCGCCTACATTAAACTGTAAAGAAGTAACTGCGGAGATCAGCTACAGGTTATTGATGTCATTTTTACAGTTATTAAAGGTGTGGTTTCATAACAGGTGTGGCTTCATCACTGTTTCCAAACAAGAATCTTTATATTTACGTGCCAAACAAAAGCATAGCTTTTTTGCTTCGCATGATGTTTTGTGGCTGCAATAACTTTCTGTAGTAGCAACCTAAATTTTAATTTTGCTCTATGAAAGCATTTGGTTTGCTGTTTTATTCCTTTTTTACAACCATATGTTTTTTGTCGGTTGTTTGGCAAACCGGATAAGAATTCCTCGAACCTTTTTATGCCTTGCCAGCAGATGTGAGTTAATCAATGCAACATCACAATCGGTCAGTCCAGGGATTTGAAGCTTCCAGTATTCTGGTCTGTTTATGGAAATATGTGCTCGACCGTAACAACTGAAACACTGTGTATTTCTACAGTAACCCGCTGACTTCGAAATCCCAGGTCGTCTGGCTATACTGAAGCTCACATTGTACTGTGGTGTTGAACATGCCATTTTCTTGTAAACCAGCCACTTGCGTTTCGAAAACCTTTATGCTCACCTGTCATATTATCCATTGTTTGAACTCGTCAATCTTTGCCGAGATGAAATGAAGAATTTTTTTGTATCATTGACTTTTTCCACTAAAGCCAGGCGACTTATTGAGCTTTGGATGTTCATGAAAATATGGGTTTGAGGTTGGCTATGAGTATTAGGTGAATCAACAGCTACTGCACGTCCGGCATCGACACTTCGTTTTGGCACTTCCTATTTTAGCATCGAATAATTTTTCCGCTGGAAAAACACACTGCAGCGACCCGGCTTCCCTACGAACATCTAACTGATATGGAATGCAGGTATGGGGCATGGACACTATTTGCAGAAAAATCATAAAACCACAGAAACATTGTCAAGTCTTAAAAAAACAGGCATTCATCAATCACTAACGTTTCGTAGCCGCAGCAGCAACATGGTAGGCCTATTGTTGGTGCAGTAATAAAAAGCCTTTTGAATGCCAACCTGTAAGAGCAAGGTTCCAGTAAGCAGGTGCTTCTGCGACCTCCACACCTATTATGTGTCGAGGTGCTGCCACTACCGCAGCTGGTACCAACCGTGGAGTGATGTCTGCCGAAGTGCACTTTTGCTTTTAGATGTCATGCTGGTTGTCTTTCTGCAGTGCAAACTCATAGTTGGGAGTATATTTATTACCAGTTGGGGCACTATTGCCTATCTTCTCCTGAGAAGTCAGAATGTGATGGTCAAAAAATGCATTGATATCGTTTGTATAATAATTAGATCGAGTGATGTTGCGATCAGAAACATGTCGGTTATATGAAAAGGAAAAACATTGGGCCTACTTTTGAGCATTGCGGTACACCTTTAATGTCCATTGTAGATTTCATATTTGCTGTTTCAGGTAATTACTAATAAGGGGTGTTAATACACCCCTCAAGACATTTTTCTTACCCTAATAATTCTGATGATCAATAGGCTGAAAACCTTTTCTAAGGTAGTGAATTAGACCCAGGATAGAAGTTTACTTATCATTTTCGATTATATTATCCTTGATAGAACAAAAGGCTTGGTCCATACATTTGTGTTTTCAAAACTGTACTGGCTTTTGACTATAACATTGGGCTTTGCAAAGAATGTATTGATGCTTTGCAGTGTCACATCTTCAAATCTTGTCGAAGAAAAGGACAGAAATGGACCGAGAGTTTGATAGGCGTTCCCAAGTGCACCTTTGTAAGCTGGAACTACCTTTGCAACCTCCAGTTCCTTGGGGTATATTTCATAATTCCGAGTGTGAATAATGATATATAATGCAACAGCTAATAATGAGCCTATATATCAAACAGGTGCAGTGCTGCTTTCGTTAATCGCAGCAGCTTCATTACATTTCAGTTAAACTGAATGTTTTAAGATTTCATCTTCACTCCTTTGATCAAGAAAATACAGCTGTTTATGTTTAGTAGTCGTTTAGCGGTGTTACCGACATGTGTTTTGCATTGAATTTAGCTGGGTTTATAAAGTGACCGAACATAGAATTTGCTATATGCAGATCGCGCAGAGGCTGCTCGTTCACGACAGTTTCCGGTGAACTATTTATGAATTCCCTACAAGTTCTTACGTTGAAAGATTCCCACAATTTTCCACTCCGCCGCGGTGGTCTAGTGGCTAAGGTACTCGGCTGCTGACCCGCAGGTCGCGGGTTCGAATCCCGGCTGCGGCGGCTGCATTTCCGATGGAGATGGAAATGTTGTAGGCCCGTGTGCTCAAATTTGGGTGCACGCTAAAGAACCCCAGGTGGTCGAAATTTCCGGAGCCCTCCACTACGGCGTCTCTCATAATCATATGGTGGTTTTGGGACGTGGAACCCCACGTATCAATCAATCCCACAATTTTCTAGGCTCATTGTGAATTTGCAAAAAAATCGTGAACTGTCAGCACCCTCTCTCTGTCTTGGGGAAGTGGCATAAAAAATTGACACCGACGGCACGACTGCTCCACCTTTTTCCCCTTAATAGAACACCTTAATACCCACAACGATGATACCTGTGCCCAAGATGGCGCCGTCGTTTTCGTCTATACTCCACACATTCCCGGCTACGCCAGATCCAACACGCTTAGTCAATACAAAAGCACTTTGAGCAATGATAATCATCAAATGGCTTGCATCAAATTCAGTAGTTTGTGGCTCGGTAGTCGCAAACGTTGCAGCAGTTATTTCGGCATTCGCTGTGATACGTCTGTGGCGATGTACAGCTTTCATTTCCCTTCTTGTTCTTAAAGCCTCATATACAGATGCTACCAAAGTATCTCGACATACTGACCTCGCAGATTTTGTATATACCGTCATATAAAGTTACGTCACATAGGAAGATACACTGCTGGTGGTTTCTAGAGCAGAGAGTGCATGATCAGAAATATGCAAATTAATTTTGAGAGCCTCCAAACCCTCTTGTGAGGGCAGTTTACAGCTCACACCATGTTCTTGATGCTTCAAAAGCTGCGCTTAAAAGGTGGGTGACGGAAATAAAGTTCGTCGCGCTGGCCTCACCAGTCCGGAAGTTGTCACTATCAAGAAAATTTTGCGAAGGGCGGAGGTGTACCATCGAGTAGTCGGTAGGCTTTCGGGGCTACCCTTTCTACGTCCGTGTCTAAACCTTGCGAACCTGAAACCGTTGTCACGAAGTGCTAGTCACGACGGATACACAGTAGACTAGAGCGCTCCCATTTTGCGAGCCTCCAGACGATGCCTGCATGATAGCGCTGGGCACTCACGTTCCGATAGGTTTTTCTCATCCTGTCTTGCTTTAATACTTTTTACATTTTTCCATCTTACGAAGGCCTTTTAGTGCTCCCTTCACATTACGATGCTTCGCAATCTTTGGTGTTGAGTACAGTGAGGTACTAGTCTCAGCTCTATGCTTGCGCTTGCTGCGCCTAACGACTACTGCATTTTTTTCGGGACAGCGGAGATGACACGTCGTCCATGTCGGGGTACGAGAACTCAATTTCGCTGGGGCTGAGATGTGGGCAATGGAGCGGCGGTGTGCACGTTATTGGATTGACAATGTTAGAAAGCCGTTCCCATTGCTCCTGCTCAAAAAAGTGAGTTCGTTTGAATCCACCAACTACTTTATTCTCGCACATGCCAGCACATGAAGTTTCATTAAAGGCATCTCCATCTCCTTTCCACCTGCAAGCCCTTTTTGCATCTTGCATGCTTTTTGTGGGCTTTGAAACATGTTTCATAATTTAAAGACGCAGGCAAGGCTTGTCCCGCTCTCTGTGTGGGCTTGCATTCAGGTGCGCTCTTAATGGTTAAGGATGATGACTTCTCTTGCTTGGTGCTCTGCACTTTGTTCTCACAAATGCAGATCTCTGATGACGCAGCTTCTTTGGTACTATGTAAGATTGAGACCACTACAGGTTTCTCTGTGCAACATTGGTTCTACGACAATATGGTTTCCCAGCTGGCATCTTCGTTGGAGTTGGGGCTACACGCTCTCAAAGTGCTAAAATTGGCATTGTGTTTTTTGGTGTTGCCTTTGTTCATACCTGTCGCCTTACTCTGTGGTCCTGAAGTGGTCTTTATACCACGATTACATTTACTTCGCATGAGTCATTTCTCAGTTCTTGATTCCAAATTAGATGCATGGCAGTCATGGCTTGTGGCTGGAATGCGCTTTTGCTTTCTGTGAGGTTCTAGTACTGCATTAGCACTTGATGTTAAACTGAATCCTGGATCATGATGTGTAGCAGCATCTTCATCATTATCCCAAACCAATCTTCGTCTAGCTTTGCAGCTTGCGGCTCCCCAAAAATAATTTGCCTGAGTGCTTTTACCAGCACTGTATTCGTCTTCATGGTGCTTAGATGAATCGCAGCAGCTGCACTTGGGGGTTTTTAGGAATTCGCCGTTTAGAACTTGAATTTCTATCGTTCTGGCCGTTTTTCTTTGGAAACAACTGGGGATTAGAGTTTACCATGTTTGCTGCGTTTCTTCTTGTTTTTTGTACAAACGGGTCCACTGTTAAAGGGAACACCTGCATGACCAGCATGTTTAGATTTCGCTATCTTACAGAATCATAGCCGCTTAGATAAGCATAAGACTACTGGTGATTGAAAGTTTTGACTCCTCTTGACAGACTAGTCTTGCATGAAAAATGTTTCTTAATCCATTTGCTCTTAGAGGGCCAGGAATATTGATGGTGTGCATTAGAGTTTTCCTTTTAACACTAGTCCATACTGTATTTAGTATGGCGATGTGCTGGTGTTTATGCTGCATAGTTTACTTGCAGCAGCTGCACTTACCTCCTTCAATATTTCGCTAACCAATTTTTGACTTGCCACTTTTCTGCTTGGCAGCATTTGAAAGCTGCTGTTGACAAGGACTCACGGTGTTTTTTTTCCGTCATTCGTCGTTTCTGTACTCGGCATGGAGCTGGGTCGGCTTTCATGGCACATAGTTGTCTCGCAGGTGCAGCTGCAGTAACCTTTTTCAAAATTCCCTGCCTGGTAGACCTGCGCTGCTTCCGGGTCTCAAAGAAAGTCTCTGAAGAAAGTTCGTATGGCTATGTTGCCGTCAACTGAGACGGAAACTCCTCAAGTGAGATGGGAACTCCTCAACATTTGCAAGGTCCCCTGCAGGGGCGCCGGCACAAGTAAGCGTTTGGTGTGTAGCAACACCACGAAGCTGAGCTAACGGGGGAATTTCTACTTCCTCCCACGCCTAGCCGTGCGTGGCTTTGCCGTGTCCGGGAAAAAGGGGATCCTGGGGGTTGAGCCGACGCTGGGTGATTGGACCTTTAAGGCCCCCCGGCAGAGGCAACACACCCCTTTGGCCCCGGCTTCACGTAGATGACACCCCTGGGCTGACCCACCCAGGGGAAATCGGCAGTCGCCTTTTCCTCTCTTTCTTTTTCCCTACATCTTCATCTTTATCTCTCACAATTTATCTGATCTGTCTTCTACTCTCTTCTGTCTACTTCCAAACTTCCTGGCGGCTAGGGTTAACCCTGCACAAGTAGCCTACCTTGGTCTAGGCGGATTGGGTTATAGTAGCGTTGTACGGCTGGCGTCTGCAGGTTTTGGCATCCGCAAACTTGTAGCGTCTCCTCATTGGGCTTCATGTGGGTGGCCGCCAACGCTTCTGAAGAAAATTAAACTGGCATGCATAGAGCGTTTCCCTTATTAAGTGATCGTACCGCCTCAAAGCGCATACGCACCGAAGACTTAGGTTTTTTCAACCGATCAAATGAAAACTTCCCCCATTTTCATGTTATACATAGTGAGATAAGCAGCAAGCAAGCCAGAACTGTCTCCCTCTTTGTAGTAGCCAGATGTCTCACAGAAACTCTTGGAGCCGGGTACAAAGTTACCAAAATGGCCAGCGGAGACTTCACATCTTGAAGTTCGAGAAAAAGAACAGTTTGAGAAGCTACAGAATCTTTCAACTTTTGGTGACACTCCGATCACTGTAACGCCACACAGATCTATGAACACAACCCGTGTAGTAGTATTTATAGCTTATTTGCTCGGCTTGACCGAAGAGGAACTTCTCGAGGGGCGGAAGAGTCAGAATGTGACCAATGTACAAAGGATCATCATTAGAAGAGACAACAAGGTAACACCAACAAAACACCGAATACTCACGTTTGCTTTCAGTAATCTGCCTCTAAGTATTCAAACAGGGTACACGAAGACATCGATCAGACCGTACGTACCTAACCCAAGTCGTTGTTTTAAATGCCAGAGGTATGGCCACGGCTCACAAAGCTGTCATGGTCACCAAACTCTTGCACAATGTGGAGTGTCAGGCCAGAATTCTGACAATTGCGAAGAACCATCACACTGTGTGAACTGTGGCGGAAATCATGCCGCATACTCACGGTCTTGTTCATTTTGGAAAAAAGAAATCATCACATTGAAAATTAAAGAAAATATTACATTCAAAGAAGCAAGACGAAGAGTGTCGCCATTTTACGGTGCTACATATGCTGATGCGGCGCGTCAGGGGTGATGCCGCACCAGCCCTCGCCACTCCTTCGGCCAGCGCAGAGCAAGCCGTCGGCTGTGGCGCCTGCCCCCAAGGCGGTAGTAGTTCAGTCTACTCCGTCTCCTAGCGAATCAAGGCCGGAGACTCCAGGGTCCGCTGGTTTCAAGGCCTCCCCTCACCAGGCGAGGCCTAAAATCTGAACCACCAGTTCACATGTGTGGGCACCCTGTGCCTCTGAGGAGGCAATGATACAACGGTACCCCTGGTACCAAAAGTGGGGCGCGGCTCCTTGGAACCCGCCAAGAAAAATAAAAAACCAATAACAGGGCCGGACGACCGTCTTGCCACCTGAATTAACGAGCTCACTCCAACACAGGTTACTCTTTGTACACACAGCAGCATCTCTCTTGTTTAAATAGGCAGACAGAAATATTACAGTGGAACATCCGAGGCCTTCTTCGAAACCTGGATGACTTACAAGAACTCCTCCATGAATACAATCTTAGAGTGCTGTGTGTACAAGAGACACACTTAAAACAAAAAACACAAACTTTTTACGTAACTACGTAATCTTCAGAAGAGATAGAGATGATGCCATGCCACCATCCGGTGGTGTAGCGGTTATAGTTAGTCAAGGTATAGCATGTACACAATTACCCCTTCAAGCTTCTCTCAAGGCAGTGGCTGTCCGAGCAGTTATTCTAAACAAACTCGTCACTGTCTGCTCTTTGTACATACCGCTGCACCACCGTTTTGAAAAACTTCAATTCCAGTCTTTAATAGACGAACTACCTGAACCTTATCTGGTCCTTGGGGACCTGAACACACATAATGGTCTGTGGGGTGACTCTCGCTGTGATGCACAAGGTCGTCTCAATGAACAATTCCTCATTTCATCAGGTGCTTATCTGTTGAATGGGAAAGAGGCAACATACTATAACCTTGCCAACAAAACTTACTCTTCCATAGACCTCCGTATCGCATCTCCTTCACTTGTACCATTATTTCAGGGGAAAGTCATAAGTAATCCATACGGAAGTGACCGTTTTTCTTTAGTTTTGAGTACACCAATAATATATGATATCAATGTCCTCCACATGTTCCCAAACGGCTGGTAAGCAAAGCCGACTGGGAATAATTTCACAAGATTACTCACTTAAGTTGGACTGACATATGTGGATTAGGCATAGATGAAGCTGTGCAGTACTTCACGGCTTTTCTTACTGACGCAGCAGCCAAGTGCATTCCACAAACATCTGGACTGCCCGGCAAACGACACGTCCCGTGGTGGAACAATGAGTTTCAGAATGCGCGAAAGGAACAGAACAGGGCATGGAGGTTGCTGCGGAAGTCGCCGACAGCGGAAAACCTTGAAAGCTTTGAGAAAATGAAATCTCGAGGCAGGAGAACGCGTCGGCAGGCCAGAAGAGAAAGCTGGCACAAGTTTTTATCAGGGATAAATTCATATGCACAGGAGGCTAAAGTCTGGAACATGGTTCGTAGGGTAGCAGTCACTCCCACTCGTAAACACACAGGGTGACAGCCTGGAAGATCAGGCGAACTTCCTCGGTGCACACTACGAGCAAGTGTCTAGCTCGTCACACTATACTGAAGCTTTCCGAAGATATAAAGCAAGGATAGAAAAGCAGAAACTAGAATACAAGTGCACAAATCACGAGGCATAGAACCAACCTTTCAACTTAGCTGAGCTACAAACATCACTAAACTCTTGTAGTAATTCTGCCTCAGGCTACGACTGTGTCACGTATGAAATGTTGAAAAACCTTCTGCTCAAAACGCGAAAAACTTTACTCTCTCTATACAATGCTATCTGGCTTTCTGGCACCATCCCTGCTTCCTGGAAAGATGCTATTGTTATCCCTATTTTGAAACAGGGCAAGGACCCTTTCTCAGTTTCAAGTTATAGGCCCATTGCACTAACCAGCTGCTTCTGTAAACTTTTTCAAAAAATGATAAACCACCGACTTTTACATTTCTTTGAAACACACAATCTGCCTGACCAGTTCCAGTGTGGGTTTCGAAAGGGTAGATCCACCACCGACCATCTGGTGCGTATCGAGGCACAGATCCGAGACGCTTTCGTCAAGAAACAATACTCCCTCTCGGTGTTTCTCGATATCGAGAAGGCTTACGACACAACATGGCGTTTTGGCATATTAAGAGACTTGTCTCACCTGGGTGTGCGCAATAGAATGCTTTCCATAATCGAGAGTTACTTGTCCAATCGAAAAATTCGTGTCCGTGTGGGCAGTATTCTCTCCCAAATATTTGTGCAAGAAACAGGAGTACCGCAAGGTGGTGTACTTAGTTGTAGACTTTTTATTATCATAATGAATTCCTTGCACCTGTCCATCCCCCGCATCATGTTCTATGCCACATATGTCGGTGACGTCCAGCTTGGCTTTAAGTCATGCAACCTAGCAATGTGTGAGCGGCAGGTTCAGATAGGTTTATTCTCCAAGGTCTCCAAATAGCAGACAAGGTCCCCAAATGGGCAGAGGAAAACAGATTCCGGCTGAACCCAGAAAAAAACACATGTGTCTTGTTCTCCTGAAAGAGAGGCGTGCACTCAGAACCTGACATTGAACTGAACGGTCATTGTCTGTCTCTCAATGCGGAGCATAAATTCTTAAGCTTAATCTTGGACAACAAGTTGACCTTCGTACCACGCATCAAGTATTTAAAAACAAAATGTTTAAAAGCCATGAATGTTATAAAAGTGTTGTCACGTACTACGTGGGGTAGTGACAGGCAATGTCTCATGAACCTGTATAGAAGCCTCATTTGCACCTGCTTAGATTATGGGGCCGTTGTTTATCAGTCTGCGACTCAAAGTGCTTTGAAGATGCTGGATCCCGTGCACCAGTTGGGCATCCGCCTTTCTACAGGTGCTTTTCGCACCAGCCTCGTAGAAAGCCTTTACGTTGAGTCAAATGAATGGTCGATTCATCTACAAAGAACTTACATATCCTTTGTATATTTTCTTCAGGTGAAAGCAGACAAGAAGCAACCCTCATACTCCACTATTAATTATTTGTCGAGCTCTATTCTGTTTCAAAACAGGCCTTCGATGAGGCAGCCCTTCTCAGTTCGCCTGAAGAGTCTAGCTGAAGAAACTGGAGTGTCACTTGAACACAGTGTAATGGCTCCTGTAGTATATCCGCCACCTTGGCAGTGGCAGATTATAGACTGTGATGTGTCTTTCCTAGTAGTTACAAAACATGCACCCATTGCCCATATCTGAAACTACTTCCTGGAACTTCAACACAAATACACACGTCCTGAGTTCTGTACAGATGCCTCCAAGTCTAACTCCTCTGTGTCCTACGCTGCTGTCAGCCCATCCTTTTCGCACGCTGGCCCTCTACATCCAGGCACAAGTATCTTCACAGCGGAAGCTTACGCGATACTTGTGGCGGCTAAACACATCAAGCAATCACAAATACGAAAAGCAGTAATTTATACGGACTCCCTCAGTGTGGTTACGGCTCTGCACAATCTTAAAAAACAAAAAAAATCCCGTCCTCGTCTTTTTTACTCTATTTTATGCACACTCTACACGCTCAAACAACATGTTGTAGTGTGCTGGGTGCCAGGGCACCGTGAGATTCAAGGCAACGTGATGGCGGATCAGCTTGCTGCATCCGTCCACGAAATCAGTGCCACTACACCCATATCAATCCCGCCCATTGATCTTAAGCCGTCTTTCAAACAAAAGCTCAGGGACTACTGGCAGAACAAGTGGGATAGACACACACAAAACAAACTACACGTTATTGAGCCTCACCTTGGCCATTGGCCACCAGTATCAAAATCATATCACACAGAGATAACACTAAGGAGGCTCAGGATAGGACACACATACACGACACACTCACATCTTTTGTCCGGTGGCGATCCACCATTGTGTGACAGATGTGGTGAAGCACTAACTGTTCTTCACATTTTAATCCAGTGCAAATAAGAAAACACTCTAAGAAAACACTCTAAGAAAACAACACTCTAAGAAAAAAGACACTCTAAGAAAACAACACTTTTCATTACCCTACCGACAACTTATACCTTTACACCCTGCAATGTTCTTCGGTAGGGAACCACTGTTCACTCATAAATCGGTGCTAGCTTTTTCAAGAGAGGTTCGCTTTCATCATGTCATATACCCAGGCAATGCGTAGCGCCACCTCTTAAGAGAGGTTGCTGCTGCAGTGACTACATTTAAAAGCACTTGCCTCGCAGCCCTTGGACACAAGGGCGCTGATGGGGCACTTGTGCTAGTGTCAAATATTTTTACACGTTTTTATTATCAAAACATTTGTCACCCTTTTTACTATGCATATCACGTCACTGTCATGATTTGAATACTTATGTTTTTACCCGCATTATCACGAGGAACTTTAAGGCCCCTATACAGCCACGCAACATATCATTGTCCACATCTCTACTCAAATGGCACTTTTTGGCCATCAATTGGCCCTTGCGCCATAAAGCGCCACACATCATCAATGTTGATGTGCACAACTGTCCACTTTGTCGCTCATAAGGACATGTAAGAAGCCCTATAAACATTTCCTTCAAAGACACTGGCATAAAATGCACTGCTATGCTTGAGAAGTCATTCTTCAGCATGCAGAGTGCAATTTGGAAAATGTGCTCGCAAGAACCTTATGCTATCAACCATATGACTATCTGCTCTGTAAAAAAGGAGATAGTGTTTGATCATGGTGGCGATGGCTTCTGGCTGAATTTTTCCACACCAGTTAGCGGCATAGCGTCCACATAACTTTGGTGCTGAAAACCCCCGTGCGGACAAGCCTTTTTTCTATGCATGGCGTACAGGGCTTCTACTTTTGCTTCGCGTCGCGGGCGGTGAGGACTCGACTGGTGGATGTCAGGATAAATGTTGACGACATCAGCCAGCAGCAGTGATCTTAGAATGGATCGACTCGAAGGCAAGCGATCAACACGACGCACGTAGAACCGAGACTATTAAGGAAGCGCGAATTTCACTTGGCTCCGCTTGCGTCGACATCGCAAAGCTCATAGCTGTAAAGCAATGACTCTCTGCTAGCAATGATGAGTTGCTGCAGATAACGGAGCAGCATGATCAGTATATTTCAACAGAACGTATCGAAGAGGAGTACACCGCTATGACGGAATATTAAAATTAAGAACTCAGCATGCTCGCCGAGCTAGGGTGCACACTTTCACAAATGGAACGTGCACTGGCGAGCCATGCACAAGTGGCCAGCGGTGAAAGCACTGCAGTGATTGCTTTCAACCACGATGCTCCCGCAAGATTTATGACACCTCGGTGGCTGCAGCTTCAGATCCCAATATTCAAAGGCAACATTGCACAGTGGACAGACTTTTAGGAGCAATTCGAACAGCTAATAGACTGAAATAACGACCTGATGCAATCCACAATGTTTTAATACCTAAAGAGCTTAGTATCCCGTGACGCAGCGACAGCAATTGCGGGTTTGCGCACGACTGAATCTTTCAACGCCTACACTCTACATACTTAGAACGAAAGATTCGTCGATAAGACGATGATTATTCAGCACCATCTGACAGCGTTGAGAAATCTCCCAAGGGTGACATCTGCCAACGACATCCGTGGTTTGCGAAGGTTGTACGATCCCACACAGTTGAATATTCACTGCCCTGGAGCCCTGAATGTGCCGACCCTAACGTATTCAGCTATGCTCATCAGAAGGCCTGCAGCTATGCAGAAGGCTTTACTGTGGGACATCAGTCTTTCACTACTTAAAAAAACGGCACCGCGCTTTGACAAGAACCACTGAACTACTTTTTGCTCAAGGCTTGTCTAACCGCTGCAGCATCGCAGCAGACGTGTCTTGCGTGGTGTCCACCAGAATTGAATGGTCCACAGCCAGAGCCTGCTATGTACACTGCACATGGGTAGAAGTTTAAACTTTCAATGCCCAGTGCGTGCAGTAGCAACTCCTTCTTGTGCTCCGTCGTGGTGTACCAGGCAGTGGCATCGATGTAAACTTCAAGAACCAGGCGCCATTCTTGCTATCGAATATAATGCCTACCGGGCACTGCCGGAACAGGAGCGGAAGTATAGCAGCAAATATCCCTGTGGAGGAAGGTAGCCGAACTAGGGGACCGAGTGAGATAAGTACCCCGGTATGGATGGTCTGCGTGGTCATTAATCCGTGATCCGCAGAAAATGTAGTATCCGCAGGGCAGTATTCAAGGGTGCTGAACACAGTAGCACTAGGAGCAAAGGTTGTATTGCCACCTACGACGGAATGCACGTGGATTCGCCGCTTCGTCGCCAGATGTATCGTGCGTCAGACACGATGCACGGTGTTGAGAATTACGAAGGGTTTGTCCTGCCTTCCCACCATGCAGGTGCCATCGAAACATTGATCTTTGCCGCCAAATTTCATGGGTCAAGAGGAGGGCTGCCAACACAAAGCTGACAGGAGCGAAGAGGGTTTCACCTGCACTATTCCCACAGTAGCCTTCGTGTGACCAGCTCTGACTGTTTCTTCTTCCTATTTTACCTCTCTCGTTCCTTTTCAGCTTTCTAGTCATCTTGAATAAATCAGTCTAGTAACTGTCACCGAGTCAAGTCGCTGCTTTTCAAGGCTCTTGCACGCACTGCCTAGCCACCCTGCTATAGTTACGACGCAGCGAAAAATCCACAATTAAGAGTCAGCCGACGAAGATTAGAGCACAAGTATTCATCTACACACGGAGCACAGGAAGCCCAATTTTTAAAGCGCAGGCTGGGCAGGAGAAGTGGGACGCACGAGAACTAGGTTGAAAACTCTCTTTTATGTACACAAGCATCACTATGAATACATTTATACAACGCTCTCTAGGGGCCAGCCGACCGGTTCCGAAACCGAAAATGAAACCACGACACTACAGTTATCACTGATATTTCGTTATATTCGTGTTTGTTATATTGAGGTTTAAGTGTATTCAAATAGTCTTAGACAAGCCACACTAGTACAGTATAACCTCGTTACAACAGACCTTCATAGTGAAGAGGATTTGGTCTCTTGTAAAAGGAGTCTGTACAATCCATGTACTGTTACAACAGACATTTACGTAAACATGTAATGAATCTGTTATAACAGGAGAGAATTGAAAGTCACAAACATAGTCAAATAACGGATTTATTAATGTTTTGAAAGAAGCTAGTCAGCTTCGCCTGTACTGTGTGGTGGACAGCTTTAGACACTATATGTGTTTCCATCATGACAAGTGTGTTCATTTCATCTGAAGTCGTGGCCTGTTGTTCAAAATAGTTTTTGAGTCCTTGAATGTAGTCCAACGCCTGAGAAGTTGTGACCTCCTCTGTGACAATTCTTGAGTTGCCTTCTTCATTTTGTTCTTCTTCTTGCTCAGCATTAAGCACTTGGCGAATTTGGGCTACAATCTCTTCATCTGTCAGCTGCTCCGAGCTGACCAGGTCATCATCTGCAGTGACGTAATCCGAAAACCGCTGGCTCCCAAAGGTCTCCTCCACAGCTGACCACACACCAGGATCTGGTTGGTCTTCCTGTGGCAAGCAGTCATTGCAGTCGCTGTCAACTCGGAAACCTGCTTTCCTAAAGCAATTCTTTACGATTCCTGGCTGAATCTGCACCCATACAGTTGACAGCACCTGCACGGCAAATTTAGGTCGATCACTGAGTCCCGCTTCTGCTGCATGTCAAAAAGCAAATGCTCAACAAGGCGTGAGCGGTACCATGACTTCACTGAGTGCACAATACCTTGGTCAATCGGCTGAGCTTTTGACGTTGTGTTCGGTGGAAAGTACGCCACCTTCGTTGCATGAAGCCCGGGAAGCTGCATATGGCTTGAGCAATTGTCCAGGAATAGTATCACATTCCTTTTCTGCTTCACCATCTTGCTGTCAAAATCGAGTAGCCATTTGTTAAAAATATCTTTTGTCATCCAAGCACTTTTGTTGGAGTGCCAGTCCACGGAAACGTGCATATTGCGCATGAACCGTGGTCTTCTCGACTTCCCTATCACCAGAAGTTTTTCTTTCTCGCTCCCGTCCATATTGCAGCAGAAGAGAACGCTAATGCGCTCCTTAGATTTCTTGCCGCCGTGGCATGTGTCATCGCCAAAACAAAAAGTCTTGCCTGGTTTTAACTTATAAAAAATGCCGCTTTCATCGGCATTGAATACATCCCGCGGTGCGTAGCCTTCAAGGTGTGCAGGTAGAACATCTGCTATCCAGTCGGTTACAACAGTGTCGTCGACGCTGGCAGACTCTCCAGAAAGGCACTTAAACGCGATGGCTTGCCTAGATTTAAATCTGCTCAGCCAGCCTTCGCTGCACTGGAACTGTTCTTGGTTAAGAACAACGGCAAGTTGCTCCACGCGTTTTCGTAGCAGCAGTCCGTTAACGGGTATATTCCGCGAACGGGCGTCACGAAGCCACATCTGCAGGGCCTCTTCAACGTCAGGATATGAAGCTTCGCGGAGCCGGAACCTCTTTGGTGTCAAGTCACCTGAGACTTTCTTCGCCAAGATTGCCTCTTTGGTGTTGATGATAGTGCTAACTGTCTGCTTCGACAAGCCGTAGGCCACGGCGACGTCCACCTGCTTCTTTCCCTTCTCAACTTGCTCGATGATATCAAGCTTGTCTTTAAGGGAAATCTGCTTGCGCTTCGTCGCTTTGTGACGCAGGGCGTTGGCTGATGCGTTCGGCTCCATCGGTTCCATCACACCACGATCACGTCCGCAATGCACAGAGGCCAACAGGATACACAATGACAAACCATGAGGCCAAACAGCCCCAACTGCCCCAATTGAACAAAGAGAAGTACACGGCGCCAGGGCGCCAGCAGCGCCTGCGCCGGGCCGAGCATAAGCGCCACTAAACCTTTTATTCCGAGAGGGTCCGCTGCCAAGCGCATGCTTTCTATTTATTTTTCACTTTGACCACAGTTTTATGCAAGTGGTCACTATTGTCCGTTACGAGTCTAACTAAGGTTTTTTTATCTTTTATCTTTATGTTATTTTTACAACATTGCAATCATTGCAAATTATGGCTCATAGAAGTCAAATATGGCTCACAGAAGTATGGTGTAAACAGAAGTCGAAGTCAGCCCCAGCAGCCAGATCAATCCAAGCCAAGCGCGGCCTCCCTGAAATGGCCGCCGCTTGTGTTGACACCGCCGGCATGCTTTTCCCGTGTCGCAACTATTCCTAGCGATGCCTGAAATCGGAAACAATTGAATCTCGGATGTCCGTGATAGAAAAGTCCGCGGTAAAGGAGGCCTGACCACCTTGCTGGTGTCACAATTTAGTCAATTATACCCGAATATCCATTGTACCCGAGTCCGTTGTAAACGAAGCTCAATCAATGGAAAAGATAGGGACATCAGCATAATGCCGCGAATTGGTACGTAGTATCCGAATGTCCGTTGTACCCGAGTCCGTTGTAACGAGGTTATACTGTATGTGCTAAAAATTATAAAAGCACATTTTGAATTGCCTGAAATGCAAAAAAAGATAGCCGATTTCATATATGATATTTAGAAAACACTTGCAAAATGACACTAGGTGCACTGTACGATGGCCGCCATAAGACGCATCATCCAGTATGTCTCTGTAGAAATTACATGGTGATTGGAAGTGGCCTTTGAAGTTAATCGGAGAGTGAAATGCGAAAAAGAATGTTTTTTCTCATCGTTTATTACAATTGCGAAATTCGAAGACAACCGGAAGGTTACTGTGCAATAATTTCAAATATTATTGTTGCGTTCATGTCAGTATTCAATCCCACATGCACATCAGTGCTGGAAAATGCAGAAGAAAAAGTGTTGCGGGGCCCCCTTAATTAATTAACGTCATTCACTTTATGAGTACTGTACGAACTTTGTAGTTGGGGCACCTACCTAGTGGGTTTACTATGACACTGCACTAATGTAGTCTATACACACTGAAAGCCAGCTATGGCAGGCACCGCAAATGCAACAGATAAGCCACAGTTAGCCTCACAGATAAGCCTCACAAACACAAAATACCACATACGTTTCAGAATATACATGACGTCCCTTAATTCTGAGAGTTAATTTCCTCCTCCTCGCCCCCTAATTAAGTGTGTAGTGAAAGCCAGCTATGGCAGGCACCGCAAATGCAACAGACAAGCCACAGTTAGAAAACCTCACAAACACAGAATACCACATACGTTTCAAAATAGACATGACTTCCCTTAATTCTGAGAGTTAATATCCTCCTCCTCGCCCCCTTAATTAAGTGTGTAGTGAAAGCCAGCTATGGCAGGCACCGCAAATGCAACAGACAAGCCATAGTTAGAAAACCTCACAAACACAGAATACCACATACGTTTCAAAATAGACATGACTTCCCTTAATTCTGAGAGTTAATTTCCACCTCCTTGGCCCCTTAATTAAGTTACGTCATTCACTTTATGAGTACTGTACGAACTTTGCAGTTGGGGCACCTACCTAGTGGGTTTACTATGACACTGCACTAATGTAGTCTATACACACTGAAAGCCAGCTATGGCAGGCACCGCAAATGCAACAGATAAGCCACAGTTAGAAAGCCCCTGAAACATACGTTTCAGAATATACATGACTCCCCTTAATTCTGAGAGTTAATGTCCTCCTCCTCATCCACTTAATTAAGTAACGTCATTCACTTTATGAGTACTGTACGAACTTTGTAGTTGGGGCACCTACCTAGTGGGTTTACTATGACACTGCACTAATGTAGTCTATACACACTGAATGCCAGCCATGGCAGGCACCGCAAATGCAACAGATAAGCCACAGTTAGAAAACCTCACAAACACAAAATACCACATACGTTTCGAATATACATGACTTCCCTTAATTCTGAGAGTTAATTTCCTCCTCCTCGACTAGCTTCAGCACTAGCTAAGGAGGGAAGATGTTTGAGGTTAGAAATGGGTCCCCTCGATGACTCGAGTGCACGGTGGCAGCGCGAAGGAAGAGCCGTAGTCCGGTGAAGAGACGCTTTATTGCAGCCTCCGGCGACTGCCCGAGTCCAAGCCCGAACCTCCGCTCTCATTTCAAATTCAAACATCCTCTTTTCAGCCCTCGGTTGAACAAAGAATCTTTACAAACACCAATCACAAGTTGGGACTCGCATCATCTCAACCAATCGCAGAAACACCTTCATAACAGGTACTACATTGGTTAAAACCACGTTACCAAATAAAACACGAAAAAAATAGGTTCTGCGCGTGTGACACTCTCTCCCATGCCAGGTCGTGCTGCCTCCGTCGGCGATGGCCGTTCTCACGCTCGAGCCTCGTCAGCTCTCTCATTAAATGTTGCTTCGTAGAAGCGTCCTTAATAGCGGTGGGTACACCGTTGGGCTCCGTGCGCTTACCAGGTGTACATGCGACAGCGAGGCACCCCGACATCCTAACAACAGTGGGGGAGATCATGGTCGTTTTCCTGCCGCCACTGTCTCGGTCAGCCAAGTGGTCGCGTCCCCGTGTCATTCTCAATGACACGCGTGTCTGCCAACAAAGGCTTAAACTCAGACGGTGGCGCCTGACCTACCTCATGCCAGACGCTTTTCCGAGTAAGCTTTTCCCTTCTAATCCCAGGGCGACCTTGACTGCTCTGCTTGTGAGCCGTGAGAGTGAAGAAGTCTCTATTCTTTCCCGCGCTTGGGTCTTCCGCGTTCACCTTCGCGGAACCGATCAGCTTCCTTTGTTGACGTGTCGGGAACTGGCTACGTGCTCTACATCAGCCGCATTAATTGCGCTGCACCCCACATGCTGGTAATTGGTGCGTCATACTAACTCTGAGCATCATCTTTTGAGATCATATATGATGATTGAATTCACCCGAAGTATCGCAGAATCTTTGGTCTTGGTTACATTCAGATATTATGTGCAACACTGAACGCTTGAGAGGATAAGTCGGAGGTTAAACAGAACTGTCCTGTGGTCTTGAAGGCGCTAAAGAAAACATTCCTTTTTGGCACAACCTTCTACAAACTCACTTGGGCGTGGCGGTGGGGTTCTTCGTTGCTGTTGCACTCTTGATAAAAGGTACCCTATTTTATACACATAACCCACACATACACAAAATGATAATCCAATGTGATTGTAACATGCATACAAATTTATGAGGGCTCACACAGACTTCCGTAACCTGTGAAATCACATTGTAGGGTCAGGTAAGAGAGTTTTAGAAGACGCTGGTTTTTTGTACTTATGATTTTTGTACTTTCGTTTGGACTTATCTACGATACTAGCCGCTACATTGGGCTGTGGGATTTCGCTGGCCAAGCACGGAAACACATTGTCCCAGTGGGTCGGTGCCACGATTCTCGATTTGCTCACACAGGTGCTCTGCTGGCCGGAATGCAGTCTTCAGTGAACAGTACTGCTCCAGCAATGCGAAAGACAGGGAAAACTGAAAAGCCAAGAAAATACATTTAGGCAATGTAAACCACGTGTTATTCTCTACACTTGAAATCAGACTGCAGCACCAAGCAATCAAGAGCTGCTACACCAGTAATTGAAGTACAACCTCGGTCCTCGCGTTGGTGCAGTGGGAGTGGAGTGTGCCGACAACACTACATTCCTTTTGCAAGTTCCCAACATTGTCTGCATAAATACTATGCTTTCATATAAAAAAGCCTGATGCCATATAATTGAAGACCTGACTAGGCTGTGATTCAAATTCACCATACTTAGTGAACCCAAATTTATTAATATATGTGGGGATTAGGCACTAGACCATCAAGCTAGTTATCATATTTCAATGTAACTAGAAGTACCCAAACCGTGATACACATAGAAAGCATCAACTCAATACATGAAGCATATGAAATAAAGTTTGAGTGAAAGATCATCTGAAAAGGTAATTGGATATGAGATAAGAAGAAAAACATTTACAAGGCTTGGATTTGTGGGGTTTAACGTCCCAAAACCACCATATGATTATGACAGACGCCGTAGTGGTGGGCTCCGGAAATTTTGACCACCTGGGGTTCTTTAACGTGCACCCAAATCTGAGTACACGGGCCTACAACATTTCCGCCTCCATCGGAAATGCAGCCGCCGCAGCCGGGATTTGAACCCGCGACCTGCGGGTCAGCAGCCGAGTATCTTAGCCACTACACCACCGTGGCGGGGCATTTACAAGGCTTATAGTACCAGCATGACAACTTGTGATGATAAAAAATAAAAGACTACTTTTGTGTATCTTTAGTTATTTTATATGGGGCATCTCTGCAAGAAAGAAAAGTTCCACCTGACTGAAAAATGGCAAACAGGGCACCAATACGAAAAGACTGCAATAAAGTACAAGTATCTTGGTAAAGACCAATCTCCTGTAAAACGCTTGAGCACAACATTTATTCAAGCCTTGCAAAACTGTTTCAAAATAACTATTTATTTCAAGCATTTCAACAAGATTTTCGAGCAGGGTTTTCATGTATAATGCAACTACATGCATAGATGACATAAATATATGCTTAAGAAAACATATAATTTAGTTTTTAAGTTATCATTCCTGGGAATTTCAGAGCTCCTATAATGGCTGGAGGACTATCGGACAGACTGCCAACAATGAGTCATTATATATGGCATGGCCCCATCATCTGCAAATGTGCCACCTGTTATATCCCGGGGCTTGGTTGTGGGTCCACAGCCGTTTTAGATTTTCATAAATGATTTTCCAAATGGCCTTACAACTGCTGTGAGAGTCTATGCTGATGACTGTATTATATTGCTACGTGGTTTCCGCTCACGGTAACGGAACATAGTCGGACATAACCTGAAATGTACCTCGGACGACGCGAAGTGAAGAGGTTGACATTGTGTGTGAGCTGTGCTGCGATTACGCGCTGACTGCTCTTATTTCCTCATAGCGTTTTGAAGGAAGTGTGGGGTGCTCCCTTTTGATGACAGAGCTACACAGTGGACACCTCTATAAGTCTACTATTATGGCTCTGGGTGAAAACAGGCCTTCGCCACCTAACTCTGCAACTCCTATGCATATACTTTTGAAGCATATACTTTTGAAAAAAAAGAAAGAAAAGAAAGATTACAAGCTCTGCACATAGGGTGATTCAATTTAGAGCAGTTGAAAATGTCAATAAATCATGAATTTAAAGAGAAAGTCTCAGCTTCAGCACAAGGCCGAAGGAATACATGCAATATGATGATTAGTGGAATTTTGTGGCGCAAGGGCCATGGGTGGCCGAAGAGCGCCATGTCTTTTGTGTGATGTAAGCCATGTGCAATTATTGCGATGACCGGGTGTATTACAGTTGTATAGAGGCCTAAAAAATGTGCTGTATAGAGGTGTGCATAAACTATAAAATTATAGTTTATGCACACCTCTATACAGCACATTTGCGATGTGATGTATGGGTATGAAATGAATTACAAATGACAATGGTTTGTGCAAGTGAGTGATTATAAAGCAGCGTGAGTGTCTCCTGAATACCTTTGAAACCGAAGGCGAGAGGCAGGTGCTTCTCAGAGTAGCTACTGCAGCAACAACCTCTGTGGAGAGGTTATGCTATGTATTTCCTTTATATATGATGTGAAAGCAAGAATTATATCTAAAAAACACAAACAATGACATATATCTAAGAAGCAATTTTTACCAGTGAACATCTGAGGATGAAGTCAGTATGAGTTGTCGGTAAGCTAACAGTAAGTTGACGGTAAATGATTCACCACATCAATCACACAAAGGTGTATTGCCACCATACAAAAGATGTGAATGTATACTGTGTGTACACCCTATTCTTAGTCTTGTGAGTGTAACTTCTGAGTGGCACGATTTCAACATTGGAAGCTAATTACCAAGGTACGGCTTGATGACATTTAGTTTGTTTTGTGTGTACCTATCCCATGTGTTCTGCCAACAAGCCCTGAGCTTTCATTTAAAGAAAGGTTTCAAGTCACAAGCGCAGGGGCGGGCATTGATGAATTGGCAGCGCTTTCGTGGATGGAGGTGGCTAGCTGGTCCACCATTACGATACCATAGATCTCGCGGTACCAGGGCAGCATGAGATGCTATTTGGATTTGAAGACTGTGTATAATATTGAATACAGCGAGACAAGGACAGAGTTTATGTGTTTATGAGTTTCCAGACCTTTTAGCATACTTCGAAAATCTGTGTAAATTACTGCTTTCTGTAGTTTTAAATGCTCAGTGTGTTGAACGGTAGCAAGTATAGAAAAAGCTTCTGCAGTGGAAATGCTTGTATCTGGATACATAAAGCCAGCCTCTGAACAAGATGGACCGACCGCTCCGTATGACACAGAAGAGAAAGACTTTGAGGTGTCTGTAAAGAACTAAGGATATGTATTTATGTTGCAGTTCAAGGAAGTATGTGCAGATATGTGCTATGGGCACGTGCTTCGCGGCCTCCACAAAATACACATCGAAAACTGTAGTCAGCCACTGCCTTGGCGACAAGTGCGCGGCAGGAACCTTCAAACAGTGTCCACGTGGCACACCCGTTTCCTCGGCTAGGCCTCTAACACAAAGCGAGTAGGGCTTCCGAAATGAGGGATTGTTTTCAAATAGCACAAACTGGACATATGATTCATATTGATGCATGATGGGTGTATTTTGTCTGCGTCCACTTTCAGATAGTTTCCAAAAGAAATGTATCATTGCTGCAGGTGAAGCAACAACTTGTTTGATCATACGTACAGGCTTTCCATAAGACTGGTTCGAAAAGCACTCGTAGAAAGACGAATGCCCAAACGGTAGATAGGGTGAAGCATTTGCAAGAGGCTTGTCGCTGCAGATTGATAGATTATCGCCCCATGTCCAAAGTGTATGCATATAAGACTTTTGTAAATATTCAGCAGGTATTTACTGCGCCATGATGTCCGCGACATAAGCTTGAGTATATTTATAGCCTTAGGCACTTGTTCATGAGTTATTTTATATGGGTTACGAGTGATAGTTTCCTGTCAGTTATTACGCCTAAAAATGTGAGTTCAGTTTTTACAGTTAACAGCTGACCGTGCAGGTCTATGTCTGGATCAGGATGGAGATCTCTCTTTCTTGAAAATTAAAGAAGTGATTTTTATCGGATCAAGGGTAAATTCATTCTCGTCTGCCCATTCGGTGACCATTCAAACCAAGTTGAACTTGCCGCTCACACATTGAGATTGTAGGACTTCAAATCAATTTCCATGTCGTCGATATATGTGCAGTAAAACATAATGTGTGAAATGTAGGAATGTAAGATATTCATTTTTCTAATAAAATGTGAGCAATTCAAGACTGTACCTGGCAGAACTCCACTCCCCTGGACAAATGTCATGACATTACCCACCCGGACATGAAAAGTGCGGTTGTAGAAATAAATTTTGATTATGGTCAGCATGTCTGACACCTAAGTGTGAGAGATCTCGCAGTATGCCACAGCGCCATGTCATGTCATACCCCTTTTTCATATTTAAGAATACTGCAAGCAAAAATTGTGAGCGAAAGCATCGTGGATTTGTGCCTCGGTGCATAGGAAGTGGTCAGTGGTGGATCTGCCCTCACGAAATCCACACTGGTATGGGTTCACTTGTTTGTTTCTAGAAAATATATTAGTCGGTAGTTAATCATCTTTTCAAGAAGCTTATACTGGCAACTTGTTAGTGTATCGGCCTGTAACTTCCAATGAGGTACGAATCCTTGCCATTTTTCAAAATTCGTATGACAATAACCTCTTTCTAAAAAAATAGGGATCTCACTCGAGAACCATATGGAATCGTACAGAGAAAGTAAGGTTTGTCGCATTTTGGGAGATCAGTTTTTTAATATTTTATACACTACATGGTCAGAACCTGGTGCGAAATTACTGCATCTATTTAGCGATGTTAGTAGCTCAGCCACGCTGAAAGGTTGGTTGTACAGCTCGTATTTTGTACATTTCCGTTCTAGTTTCTGTTTCATAACTCTCATCTTGTGCCACTGGAATTCTTGAGAGTAGTGCTACGAGCTGGAGACCTGTGCCCCAGCTGACTGTAACGCAAAGTGCAGCCTGCCACTGTGCACTAAATCTGGACCACTCCAAGGCTCCCGGTTTTCCGCTGCACCCCCGTTGCCTTGCCCCAGACCGCGTGCGCACAGCCAAGGCAGAGTTCGAAGCCATGCTTTGAGAAGGTGTCGCCCGTAGCTCCGATGGCGCATGGGCCTCCCCACTTCGCTGAAGGTTTGCGAAGGTTCACAATTGCATTCATGCCAATTTCAATTGACCAAGAGTGCAGAAAAGTGAATTGCCAATTTCAATCATTTCAATATAACCAAGCCCAAGCTGCAGTCAGCAGGCACGGTCACATCGTTATCACAATCGCATGTTCACAGGATATTAAGCTGCGACATAGTCCTGAAATGAATGGTTTCTGGGTGAACACTGGTGCAACGCTTTCCTGGCATCATGCAAAGCATGAGACTTCTTCGTTTATCCGTGAAAAGATGGACACATCTGCAAAAGCACACAGACCAATTTTAAACCTTGCACAATCAAAAAGATACACACAAACATACTTTTGTCATTGGCATCAACTCAAGCTCATGGTTAAAAATTCTATAATCAACTACATTCTTTGAACTGTAATTGAGTGACTACTCTTTTAACAGCTATTTAGACACTTGAGAAGACAAGCTCTGTAAGTAGGGCAATATAATTAACCACTTTAATTTGGATTGAAGTATGAAATGAACCCCGCAGGGGCGCCTACGTAAGCAGGCGTTTGATGTGTAGCGACTCCACGGACCCGAGCTAACGGGGGAGTTTAGACTCCCTCTCACGCTTAGCCGTGCGTGGCTTTGCCGTGTCCGGGGAAAAGGGGATCCTGGGGGTTGAGCCAATGCTAGGTGATTGGACCTTTAAGGCCCCCCAGCGGCGGCAACACACCCCTTTGGCCCCGGCTTCACGTAGACGGCACTCCCGGATCGACCCGCCCGGGGGGAATCGGCAGTCGCCTTTTCCTGCCTCCACCTCACATCTTTGTCTTTTCTCTTTAAATCTTTCCTATCCTCTACTCACTTCCATTGACTTCCGTGTTTCCTGGCGGCAAGGATTAACCCTGTGTGGCTATCCTACCTTGGATACACCATATCTGGTTATAGTGGTGGCGTACAGCTGGCGTCTGCAGGGCCTGTACTTACAGACCCTGCAGCGTCCCCTTGTAGGACTCTATGGTGGGTGGCTGGCGTCGCTGCCGAAGTTAAACATTTACATATGGCTAGTTCCTTCCCGCTATAATCACTATGCCATCGCTGCACATCCGCGTGGTGATGGAACTGCATTACGAGGCCTGGGGTGATGGAACTGCATTACGAGGCCTCACCGGTAACCACCGCCGGGAACGCACTCCTTCACCAGAGAAGGATTGGCCACCCTGGTGCAGTATCTGGCCACTACCTCCCACTTGCATACGTCAAATAACTCACGGACCTTAGTCTCCAGCAACTGCGAAGCAACTGACCACGGCGGCGGTCAGATCTGCAACGCAGCAGAGGGTGCTAAGAATCTCTAGATCCGGACAGGCCGCCATCGGAACCTGAACTTGGCAACGTTTAACCCTAGAATCTTATCTAGTGAGGGAAGTCTAGCTGCACTGTTCGAGGAGCTAGAGAGTGTTAAATGGGATATAATAAGGCTCATTGAGGTTAGGAGGACAGATGAGGCCTATACGGTGCTACAGAATGGGCACGTCCTTTGCTATCGAGGCTTGGCTGACAGAAGAGAACTGGGAGTGGGGTTCCTAATTCACAGAAACATAGCTGGCAACATAGAGGAATACTATAGCAATAATGAAAGGGTGGTAGGTATGGTAATTAAACTGAATAAGAGATACAAGATGAATGTGGTACAGGCCTGCGCGCCTACATCCAGCCATGATGACGCTTCAGTTGAAAGTTTCTATGAAGACGTGGAATCGGCAATGAGTAAGGTAAAAACACAGTATACAATACTGATGGGAGACTTTAATGCAAAGGTAGGGAAGAAGCAGGCAGGAGATCAGGCAGTAGGAGATTACGGCATCGGTACTAGAAACGCCAGAGGAGAGCTACTAGTAGAATTCGCAGAACGCAATAAGTTACGAATTTCGAATACCTTCTACCGAAAACGAGGAAACCGCAAGTGGACATGGAGGAGCCCTAATGGCGAAAATAAGAACGAAATAGACTTTATAATGAGTGCACACCCAGGCGTCGTGCAGGATGTGGAAGTGGTTGGCAAGGTACGATGCAGTGACCATAGAATGGTACGGTCTCGAATTCGCCTAGACTTGAAGAAGGAACGACAGAAACTGATACGCAAGAAGCCAATCAATGAGCTATCACTGAGAGGGAAAGTACAGGAATTCAGAGTCTCACTTCAGAACAGGTACTCGGCTCTTAGTGAGGAAACAAACCTTAGCATAGATACAATGAATGATAATCTGACGAGTATCATTACGGAGTGTGCGGTGGAAGTTGGAGGCAGGGTAGTTAGACAGGACACTGGCAAACTTTCCCAGGAAACGAAGAATCTCATTAGGAAGCGTCAAATCATGAAAGTCTCAAGTACAACAGACAAAATAGAACTGGCAGAGCTTTCGAAGTTGATTAATAGGCGTAAGGTATCCGATGTAAGAAGGTATAACATGGAGAGAATTGAACACGCTCTGAAAAACGGAGGAAGCGTCAAAGCAGTGAAGAGGCAACTTGAAATAGGCCAAAATTGGATGTATCCACTAAGGGACAAAGGCAAAATAACTACCAATATGGATAGGATAGTTAAAATAGCGGAGGAGTTTTACAGAGATCTTTACAGTAGCCGGGACAACCACGACTTTAATACTATAAGAACTAGCAGTAACCCAGATGACACCCCACCAGTAATGATAGAAGAAGTCAGAAAAGCTTTGGAGAGCATGCGAAGAAGCAAAGCTGCTGGTGAGGATCAAGTAACATCAGATCTGCTGAAAGATGGAGGACAAATTGTGTTAGAAAAACTAGCCACCCTGTTTATGAGGTGTGTCCTGATGGGAAGGGTACCAGAGTCTTGGAAGAACGCTAACATCATCTTAATACATAAGAAAGGAGATGACAAAGACTTGAAGAATTACAGGCCGATCAGCTTGCTCTCTGTAGTATACAAGCTATTTACAAAGGTAATTGCTCCCCGCAGGGGTGCCTGGGCAAGTAGGCGTTTGGTGTGTAGCGACACCACGGACCCGAGCTGATGGGGAGTTTCTACTCCCTCCCACGCCTAGCCGTGCGTGGCTTTGCCGTGTCCGGGGAAAAGGGGATCCTGGGGTTTGAGCCGACGCTGGGTGATTGGACTGTTAAGGCCCCCCGGCAGAGGCAACAAACCCCTTTGGCCCCGGCTTCACGTAGACGGCACCCCTGGGCTGACCCACCCAGGGGAAATCGGCAGTCGCCTTTTCCTATCTCTCTATGTCTACATCATCGTCTTTATTTCTCACTATCTATCTGTCCTGTCTTCTACTCTCTTCTGTTTATTTCCATTTTTCCTGGCGGCAAGGGTTATCCCTGTGCAAATAGCCTACCTTGGTGTAGGCGCATTGGGTTATAGCCGTGTTTTATGGCTGACGTCTGCAAGCTTTCAGCACCTGCAAACTTGCAGCGTCCCCTTGTTGGGCTACGTGGTGGGTGGCCGCCAACGCTGCTGAAGAAAAATAAGACCGGCATGCATGGAGCATTCCCTCGTCTGTCTGATCGTACCGGCCTAAAGCGGGTACGCACCGACGACATAAATTTCTTCAACCAGCCAATAGAAACTTTTCCCCACTTTCACATCATTCACTGTGAAAAAACTGAAAAGCAAGCCAGAACCGTCTCTCCTTTCTTGGTTTCTAGATGTCTTACCAAAACTTTTGGCACAGGATACAAGGTAACCAAAATGGCTAGCGGAGACCTTCTCCTCGAAATCCGTGACAAAGAACAATTCAAAAAGCTAGACCGTCTTTCAGATTTCGGTGGCATACCAATAACCATAACACCACATAGATCAATGAACACAACTCGCGGAGTGGTATCTGACATGGACTTACTTGACTCGACTGAGACTGAACATTTGGAGGGGTGGAAGAGCCAAAATGTCACTAATGTACAGAGAATCATCATCAGAAGAGATAATAAGAAAACACCGACAAAACACTTAATACTCACGTTTGCATCCAGTAAACTACCGGAATCTATTCAAACAGGGTACACAAAGACATCTATCAGGCCGTACATACCAAACCCTCGTCGTTGCTTCCAATGCCAGAGGTATGGTCATGGCTCTAAAACCTGTCGTGGTCGCCAGACTTGTGCACAATGTGGAGTCTTGGGCCACGTGTCTGAGAACTGCAAACAACCGCCACTCTGTGTAAACTGCGAAGGAAACCATGCCGCATATTCACGCTCCTGCACATACTGGAAAAAAGAAAAAAAATAATTACGTTGAAGGTTAAGGAGAACATTACATGCAAGGAAGCACGGCGAAGAGTCGCTCCATTCTATGGACCTACATACGCTGATGCGGCGCATCAGGGGGCACCACCGCACCAGCCCTCGCCACTCCTTTGGCCCGCGTATACCAAGCCGGTGATTGTGGCACCTGCCTCCAAGGCAGTTGTAGCCCAGGCTACACAGCCTACTCCCAAACAGAGACCGGAGACTCCAGAGTCCTCGGGTCTCAAGGCCTCACCTCACCAGGCGAGGCCCGAAATTCGAACTAGCAGCCCGCACGTGCGGGCATCCAGTGCCTCCGAGGAGGCAATGGATACGTCGATACCCTTGGCGCAGAAAGAGCGGCGTGGCTCCTTGGAGCGCGCCAAGAAAACAAAAAAGCAGATAACAGGGCCTGGTGACCGCCCTGTTAAGTGAACGCAAACTCCCTGTCTAAACAGCCACTCGCTTTTCGTACACACAGCACTATTTTACATTGACCATGAACACTCAAATTATACAATGGAACGTCAGGGGCCTTCTCAGAAACCTTGACGACATCCAAAAACTTTTACACGAACACTCACCAAAAGTGCTGTGTGTACAAGAAACACACCTTAATTCAAAACACACAAATTTTCTTCATAAATACGTTATTTTCCGAAAGGACCGTGTTGATGCCATGACATCATCCGGAGCTGTTGCCATCATAGTGAATCAAGGAATTGCATGCACACAAAACTCCAAACATCCCTTGAGGCAGTGGCTGTTCGAGTTGTTCTTTTTGATAAACTGATCACAATCTGCACTATCTACATTCCTCCTAGCTATCAGCTGCAAAAACGTGATTTACAGTCTTTACTTAAGGAACTTCCAGAGCCTTATGTTCTTCTTGGAGACTTTAATGCGCATAGCAGGCTATAGGGTGACTCTCGGTATGACGCGCGAGGTCGACTGATTGAACAGTTCGTTCTCTCATCGAGCGCATTTCTCCTAAATTGAAAAGAACCAACCTATTATAATCTCGCCAATAACACCTACTCCTCCATAGACCTAAGCATAGTGTCTCCATCTCTTGTGCCTCTACTCCACTGGAAATTCGTCAGTAATCTATATGGAAGTGACCACTTCCCCATAGTTTTGAGCACAAATACAGTAACTGAGTGTCCACCACGTGTTCTCAAGTGGCTCATAAACAGAGCCGACTTGGAACACTTTTATACCATCGCTCGTCTAGGTTGGAATGACATATGTACTCTGAACATTGATGTTGCTGTCAACTACTTCACAGCGTTTTTGATTGATGCTGCAACAAAATGCATCCCACAAACAAATGGACACCCTGGAAAACGGCGTGTGCCATGGTGGAACTCTGAATGCCGAAACGCACGCAAACCGCAAAACAGGGCTTGGGGGCTGCTTCGGAATTCACCGACAGCCGAAAATCTTGACACCTTCAAGAAAATAAAGTCTCAAGGCAGGAGAACGCGTCGGCAGGCCAGAAGAGAAAGCTGGCAGAAGTTTTTGTCAGGTATCAATACATACACACAGGAGGCTAAAGTCTGGAACATGGTCGGTAGGATAGCAGGAAAACAAGTACACACACTTCCACTCGTAAACACTCAGGGTGGTACCTTGGAAGATCAGGCGAACTTCCTCGGTGCACACTTCGAACAGGTGTCCAGTTCATCCCAATATACTGACACTTTCCAAAAATACAGAACAAGAATAGAAAAGCAGAAACTCGAACACAAATGCACTAGATCCGAGGAATATAACCAAGCTTTCAGTCTAGCTGAGCTGCGAACGTCTCTAAACTCCTGCAGTACTTCTTCCCCAGGTTCTGACCGTGTGGTGTATGAAATGTTAAAAAACCTACCAATCGAAACACGAAAAACCTTACTTTGTTTGTACAATGCTATCTGGTTTTCTGGCACTATCCCTAACTCCTAGAAAGAGGCTATTATTCATCCCATTTTGAAAGAGGGCAAGGACCCTTCATTACCTTCGAGTTATAGGCCTATTGCACTTACAAGCTGCTTGTGCAAAGTCTTCGACAAAATGATAAACTGCCGGCTTGTACATATCCTTGAAACAAACAATTTGCTCGACCTATTTCAGTGCGGGTTTCGAGAAAGTAGATCCACCACAGACCACCTTGTTCGTATCGAGGCACAGATCAGAGACGCCTTTGTCCATAAACAATATTTTCTCTCGGTGTTCCCCGATATCAAAAAGGCTTATGATACAACATGGCGTTTTGGAATTCTAAGAGACCTGTCCCTCCTTGGCGTGCGCGGAAGAATGTTTCACATAATCGAAAGTTACCTGTCAAACCACACAATCCGTGTCCGAGTGGGCATGGTTCTTTCCCAAACATTTGTCCAGGAAACAAGCGTGCCACAAGGTGGTGTACTTAGCTGCACACTTTTTCTCATCAAAATGAATTCCTTGCGTTTGTGCACCCCTCGCAATATGTTTTATTGTACATATGTCGATGACGTCCAGCTTGGCTTTAGATCTTGCAATCTGGCAATGTGTGAGTGGCAGGTTCAGTTAGGTTTAAACAAGGTCTCCAAATGGGCAGAGGAAAACGGATTCTGACTGAACCCACAAAAAAGCACGTGTGTCTTGTTCTCCCGAAAGAGAGGCATGCAATCAGAACCCGACATTGAACTGAACGGTCAACGTCTGTCTGTTTATGCGGAGCATAAATTCTTAGAATTAATATTGAACAACAAGTTGACCTTCGTACCATACATCAAGTATTTAAAAACAAAATGTTTAAAAGCCATGAATGTTTTAAAAGTGTTGTCACGTACTACGTGGGGTAGTGACAGGCAATGCCTCATGAACCTGTATAGAAGCCTCAATCGCACCCGCTTAGATTATGGGGCCGTCGTTCATCAGTCTGTGACTCAAAGTGCTTTAAAGATGCTGGACCCCGCGCACCATTTGGGCATCCGTCTTTCTACGGGTGCTTTTCGCACCAGCCCCGTAGAAAGCCTTTATGTTGAGTCGAATGAGTGGTCGCTCCATCTGCAGAGAACTTACATGTCCTTTGTTTATTTCCTTAAGGTGAAAGCAGACAAGAAGCACCCCTCATACTCTACTATTAATGATTTGTCGAGCTCAATTCTGTTTCAAAACAGGCCTTCGATGAGGCAGCCCTTCTCAGTTCGCCTGAAGAGTCTAACTGAGGAAACTGGAGTCTCACTTGAACACAGTTTAATGGCTCCTGTAGCATACCCGCCACCGTGGCAATGGCAGACTATAGACTGCGATGTGTCTTTTCTAGAAGTTACAAAACATGTGCCTATTGCCCATATCCAAACATACTTCCTGGAACTTCAACACAAATACACACGTCCTGAGTTCTTTACAGATGCCTCCAAGTCTAACTCCTCTGTGTCCTATGCTGCTGTCGGCCCATCCTTTTCGGATGCTGGCTCTCTACATCCACGCACAAGTATCTTCACAGCGGAAGCTTACGCGATACTTGTGGCAGCTAAACACATCAAACAATTACAAATACAAAAAGCAGTAATTTATACAGACTTTCTCAGTGTGGTAACGGCTCTGCACACTCTTAAAAAACAGAAAAATCCAGTCCTTGTCTCACTTTACTCCATTCTGTGCACACTCTAAACACTCAAACAACATGTTGTAGTGTGCTTGGTGCCAGGGCACCGTGAGATTCAAGGCAACGTGAGGGCAAATCAGCTCGCTGCATCCGTTCACAAAAGCACTGCCCCTACACCCATATCCATCCCGGCCCTTGATCTTAAGCCGTCTCTTAAACGAAACCTCAGGGACTACTAGCAGAGCAAGTGGGATACACACACACAAAACAAACTACACAGTGTTAAGCCACATCTTGGTCATTGGCTGCCCGAATCGAAATAGCGTCATACAGAGGTAATACTAACGAGACTCAGGATAGGACACACATACACGACACACACACACCTTTTGTCCCGTGGCGATCCATCATTTTGTGACAGATGTGGTGAAGCATTAACAGTCCTTCACATTTTAATTCAGTGCAAACAATTGGACACTGTAAGGAAACAACACTTTCCATTACCCTACCGACAAGATATACCTTTACACCCTGCAATGTTCGTCGGTAGGGAACCGCTTTTTAGTCACAAATCATTGTTAGCGTTTTTTAAAGAAATTCATAGTTTTAATATAATATACCCGGGCATTCTGTAGCACAACCTCTCCAGAGAGGTTTTTGCTGCGGTGGCTACACAAGAAAGCACTTGCCTCACGGCCCTTGGATGCAAGGGTATCAACGAGTGAGGCACTTGTGCTAATGCCATACATATCCACCATAGTCTTTTATTATCACCAACTTTTGTCATCTATTCACACCACACACACCTTTCACGGCATGGTCATGATTTTATTACTTGTATGGTTTTACCCGCCTTACTGCGAGGAATTTTATGGCCCTTATACCGCCGCTAATCACAATCATTGTCTACATTCCTTGTCCCATGAACTGGCGCTCTTTAGCCATTGAATGGCCCTTGCGCCAAAAACATCATATATCATGATCATCACAAAGGTAATTGCTAACAGATTAAAGAAAACATTACAATTCAATCAACCAAAGGAACAAGCAGGATTTCCAACAGGCTACTTAACAATCGACCACATTCATACTATCAACCAGGTAATAGAGAAATGCTCAGAATATACCAACCACTGTACATAGCCTTCATAGATTACGAGAAGGCGTTTGATTCAGTAGAAATATCAGCCATCATGCAGACACTGTGGAATCAGGGCGTCGATGAAGTATATATAAACTTCCTGGAAGAAATCTACAGGGGATCAACTGCTACCATAGTGCTTCATAAAGAAAGCAACAGAATACCAATCAAGAAAGGTGTAAGGCAGGGGACACATTTTCCCCAATGCTATTTACCGCATGCTTACAGGAGGTTTTCAGAAGCCTTGAATGGGAACAGTTAGAGATAAGAGTTAATGGAGAGTACCTTAGTAACCTGCGCTTCGCCGATGACATTGCAATGCTGAGTAACTCAGGGGACGAATTGCAACACATGATTACGGAGCTAGACAAGGAGAGCAGAAAGGTGGGTCTTAAAATGAATCTGCAGAAAACGAAAGCAATGTACAACAACCTCGGAAAAGAGCAACGCTTCGAGATAGGTAATAGTGCACTTCAAGTTGTGAAAGACTATGTCTACTTAGGGCAGGTAATAACCGTGGAGCCGAACCACAAGATTGAAGTAATTAGAAGAATAAGAATGGGGTGGAGCACAATTGGCAAGCACTCTCAAATTATGACAGGTAGATTGCCACTATCCCTCAAGAGGAAGGTATATAACAGCTGTATCTTGCCGGTACTTAGCTACGGAGCCGAAACCTGGAGACTTACAAAGAGGGTTCAGCCTAAATTGAGGACGACGCAGCGAGCAATGGAAAGAAAAATGGTAGGTGTAACCTTAAGAGACAAGAAGAGATTAGAGTGGATTAGGGAACAAACGGGGGTTAAGGATATTATAGCTATCAAGAGAAGAAATGGACATGGGCCGGGCATGTAGCGTGTAGACAGGATAACCGCTGGCCGTTAAGGGTAACCAACTGGATTCCAAGAGAAGGCAAGCGGGTTAGGGGGAGACAGAAGGTTAGGTGGGCAGATGAGATTAAGAAGTTTGCGAGTATAAATTGGCAGCAGCAAGCACAGGACTGGGTTAACTGGCGGAACATGGGAGAGGCTTTTGTCCTGCAGTGGACGTAGTCAGGCTGATGATGATGATGATGATGATGAACACCTCATGAGGACCTGCTACACAATTTGAGCCTGTCTTTCACACTGGTTCTCCTGGTGTGGAGTGCGACGATAACTATAATTCATGGGATAAGCTACCTTGATTGAAGGCTACAGCGACACACATCCGCTATTTTTGTTATGGGAAGTGACGTCATGTCGTGTTGCAGTGGTGAAACTGACGACATTGACCGTTATTTTTAGATTAACTCGATGCAAAAAGTAGGGTGAAAAAAAGCTGTCGCAAGAGTGTTTCGTGGCCTTTTTAGATGACCCAATACATATTTAGGCTGAGACTATACAGTCAAAAGCACGGGTACACAACAGTGCAGAAAAGACATGCATTCAATAATAAGTATAGTTGTGACAATGCTTCTTTAGCACTTGCTACAAAGCGCTAGATTCACAAAAATGCCTACCCCCTAACACACAAACACATCATGTCTGCTGCTTAGGAGCATAGCACAGTAAAACAATAGTGGCTGCATGTACATTAAAGGAACATCCTATTATTGGAGTGATCAGTTCACAGTTACGTACGAAATATAACCAAGATAAAATTAAAAGTACATGCCGTGCCACTTGATGATTCATGATGTATTTAATACACTGCACAGAAGAAAACAAGGACAAGCAGGTGGACAAACGCGCAGTCTCCGCCCGCTAGTTGTCGTTTTCTTGCACACAGTATACTTATAATGTCATAAACATTCTTTGAGTGTAAACAAGCAATGATCAGTGACGTCATGAGTTTGTATTGCCTGCTACGCTTCGTATGTGCGCGCTCTCCCGTGGTGCTCACATGCTAATGAAACTGCGTACAGCGAGCATGCATTACAGTTTTGCGAGTTCACGAACCGAGTATATTTGCCAAAATCCCACATTAGTTTCTCTAGGCACTTGATGAAACAGCCATCGAACACTACAAGGACGTTTCAATGTAATTAACTCCCATGCACTAAAGCAAACGAGGTCTGCAGCTTGGATGAGTGGATCAATAGCTGCTCATTTCTGTAGAAATAAAGTGAAATTTTTGGGTTAGTTCTTGAAATTTGGAAAAATAACCTGAACAACCAAAACATAGCTACATACAATGATCAAAATATGCTGAAGATGGGGTGATAAAATAATATTTTTGCTCAATAATGCGGCCTTTCATAAACATTTCAAGGCGGAATGCAAGTTTTCTCCTTGTTCACAACATGCGTACTCATCGATTGTGCAGCACAGCTCTTCAACAGCAAATTCATTGCCAAGTATTTGGCAAAAAAGCCACTATTTTTATTCTTACCTCCACACTACAAACCTCTCTACTGCTTTGCTCCAGTGCCATAACATGTAGTTTTTTGTGGCTCTCAGTTACAAAAACATTGCTTATCAAATGTCAATCACATTCCTCAGGAAGCCACATGCTGCTATGATAATGGGTTGGTTGTGACTCCCGCTATGGAAGGTGCCACGACGAAAAGAAAACGTGCGATAATTTCAACAATCTGTTTTTTCTAGATATACTGGCATTGAACAGTAAATGGCTCTCAAGTATTTTTTCTCCTAATAGGTGTAGCTGGTTCTATTGGGAATGAACTTGTGTCTTTTGGGCAAGCATTCAAGCATCATAAGCATTAAACCATCAAGGTGGCAGAAATCTCATTCCGACAAGCATGCATGGGCTGTCATCCACATGCTAAACTCGACAACATGGAGTTGCAGCAGAATACACTCATTCTCCGTATCTCATGTCAACTCATTGATGCTCACAATGCGTACATGCCTGTTTATCTTGCATTCTGGGCAAATTTAAGATATGTTGAAGCATTCCATATGCACCCACGGTCTGGTTTGAACTTCCTGTCTGTGTGCCACAGCTGCGCATTTTTGGACGAAGCGACACTTGCGTGTACTTGAGGGACACCTGCACAGTGCACTGTGTCTGGCTGTTGCATGCACTGTGTCCAGTCTTTGCTGACACTCCGCATGGTGATGATATGTCGAGGTGATAATCACATGCTGAATCAAGAGGGTATAATCACAGGAGTCAGTCTTATGGCAAATTTACTTTATCAAATGTGCAGTTAGAGAACAGGGCCACATGTCGCATGGTTGCCATTAAATGTCAGCAAGTTGTTCGTCAGGTGCCCTGTTCATTAACTTGCACAGGTACAAAGAGGCAATTAAAATCATCATGAGCAGAAATTTTAAGATAAATGATAAAGCGCTGTTCGGTTGAAGACTAATTTCGGCGGCTAAATTAGTGAGCATGCTTATCCTCTAGTGACCATCTCTAAATTTTAGTTAATTTTCATCACTTGGCACATGTGCGATGAGGCTTACATTAAAGCAGACAAACAAAAATCAAATACATGTGCTCGGAAATGTCTCTTCCATGACCGTTTCCTCGCAGACATTAAGTTCATCGCTGCTAGCTTCAGCCACGCACTACACACACATTCAAATAAGCCAGCATTAAAGCTACTGTCAACAAACACGCCTCTAGCTAATACACTCGGTCGTAATACAAACCTGACGCTTAGACGCAGTTGCTCCACTCTCAGGCTCCAGGAGACCTTGCGCAGCAGCAGGGCACACCGTTGGCATGGCACCGGGCACGAACCCCCGCTTGAGCAGAATCCCGAAGCTGGCCGCGAACTTGGACTGATACGCGTCTCAGCGGAAGTGCGAAGAGCATAACAAGCTTGTCTTCCTCGGTGTCCAGTAATGCCGCCTGGTAGCCCGAATGAAGTCTGTCCAGGCGTTTCTTTGTTGTATATCTCACGGAAACTTGTGAAAACTCACTGGGTCACCAAATTTGCTCGGGCAGAAGTCTAACAACTGGCCAAAACTTTTTTCTAAGACACATGACAAACAATCATTTTCTTGTGGTAACAAAAGAGTTGAAGCTCATGCACAAATGCTGACGCTGCGTTGGACGGATTCCATGGACAAGCAATAGCGATGGGGTGACTGCACTCGCACATCAAGTAACATGTTGCCAGCTGTTTAACACAGTGTGGTTCTTAGCCATAGATGTGTCTGGGATTCCTTGTGAACTGGTGGAAATGATGGGGGACACATTGCAGCAAAAGGGAGGGAGAGGGGTGTACGTAGGTAGATTAACACAACTGAAGCGCGAAACAGGTGCCTTTTATTGCTACCAAAAGCATCAAGCAAACATGACACATCACTTTAATTTGGAAAGTTCATCAATACGAGGCACAGTCACGCTTCATAGAAAAATTCGGGTGAGGGCATTGCGGATCATATAAATGGCTTAAGAGAACACTGCTCACGACCAGTGACGTTCCGTGCAGGGAATTTTCCCTTATTCGGGAATAGGGGGTCCACAGACTCTCATTTGAGAACCACGTGTACTTTTGTTTAAAGATAAAGAGGGGGTACGTTTGCCAACGCATTGCAATTTTCATAAGTGTGAGCCGTACCTAGATGAGGTTCGGATTATCAGTAGAAGCAGGGACACCACTGCTCAAGAATAGGTGGAGGCATTCTGTATGAAATAACGAGGTTCATTAGGTAAAAGCAAGGGGGTAGCCATTAATGTTTTTGGGGGGGAGGTATAAATATATATTTTTCAGTCTCCATGCAACGCAGAAAAAATATTATTGTTTGTAATACTGCCAGTCAGTGGAGACCATAGCAGAGGGGGTATCGTTTACACAAATAGGAGTTTCATCACATAGGGAGTAAACAAATACAGCACTTTTTCTTCGTGAAGATGCAACAAATGCAATACACAGAAATACAGTGAAACTGAAATCTAGCACACAATATACGAATTAAATATGCAACGGAATTCTGAACCGAAGTGAAATATGCAACTAAAAACACATAGAAAATAATAATTAGGTTTGGTTTAGAAAAGTTGAAGCTGAACAAACATCAGTACAATGTTGCTTCAAATAATGCAAATTGAAAAGCATATTACACAAAGACTATTTACTAATTTATTATTTCTTCTAATAACTTAGCAAGAACTGACTGTGATATGGTGTCAAGTATGGATGAATCTAGGCTATTCCACTCATGAACAACCCGTCAATAAAAGAAAACGGAAAGGTATCATTGTAGCAAAAGAACTCCTTTAGTTTGTATGAGTGACTACGGCGGGCAATGCAGGACTGATGAAAGGTAATGTACAACATTTTGAAGAATCTATTTCTACCCCGCAGGGGCGCCTGCGCAAGTAGGCGTTTGGTGTGTAGCGACACCACGGACCCGAGCTTATGGGGGAGTTTCTATTCCCTCCCACGCCTAGCCGTGCGTGGCTTTGCCGTGTCCGGGGAAAAGGGGATCCTGGGGGTTGAGCCGACGCTCAACCGTTAAGGCCCCCCGGCAGAGGCAACACACCCCTTTGGCCCCGGCTTCACGTAGACGGCACCCCTGGGCTGACCCACCCAGGGGAAATCGGCAGTCGCCTTTTCCTATCTCCCTCTCCCTACATCTTCGTCTTTATCTCTTACTATTTATCTGTCCTGTCTTCTACTCTTTTCCGTTTACTTCCAAACTTCCTGGCGGCTAGGGTTAACCCTGTGCAAATAGCCTACCTTGGTCTAGGCGCATTGGGTTATAGTTGCGTTGTACGGCTGGCGTCTGCAGGTTTTAGCATCCACGAACTTGTAGCGTCCCCTCGTTGGGCTCCGTGGTGGGTGGCCGCCAGCGCTTCTGAAGAAAATTAAACTAGCATGCATAGAGCATTTCCCTTATTAAGTGATAGTACCGCCTTAAAGCGTGTACGCACCGAAGACGTAGGCTTTTTCAACCGATCAAGTGGAAACTTCCCCCATTTTCATGTTATACATAGTGAGATAAGCAGCAAGCAAGCCAGAACCGTATCACCCTTTGTAGTAGCCAGATGTCTCACAGAAACTCTTGGAGCCGGGTACAAATTCACCAAAATGGCCAGCAGAGACCTCCTCCTTGAAGTTCGAGAAAAAGAACAGTTTAAAAAGCTACAGAATCTATCAACTTTTGGTGACACTCCCATCACTGTAACGCCACACAGATCGATGAACACAACCCGTGGAGTAGTATCTGATGCTGATTTGCTCAGCTTGACTGAAGAGGAACTTCTGGAGGGGTGGAAGAGTCAGAATGTGACCTATGTACAAAGGATCACCATCAGAAGAGACAACAAGGTAACACCAACGAAACACCTGATTTTCACGTTCGCTTCCAGTAATCTGCCAGAAATTATTCAAACAGGGTACACAAAGACGCTGATCAGACCATACATACCTAACTCGCGTCGTTGTTTTAAATGCCAGAAGTATGGCCACGGCTCACAAAGCTGTCGTGGTCACCAAACTTGTGCACAATGCGGAGTGTCAGGCCACAATTTTGACAATTGCGAAGAACCATCACACTGTGTGAACTGTGGCGGAAATCATGCCGCGTACTCACGTTCATGTTCTTTCTGGAAAAAAAGAGATCATCACTTTAAAGATAAAAGAAAACATTACATTTAAAGAAGCAAGAAAAAGAGTCTCGCCATTTTATGGCGCTACATATGCTGATGCGGCGCGCCAGGGGGCAGTGTCGCACCAGCCCTCGCCACTCCTTCGGCCTGCGCAGAGCGAGCCATTGGCTGTGGCGCTTGCCCCCAAGGCGGCAGTAGTTGAGTCTACTACGCCTACTATTGAACAGAGACCAGAGACTCCAGGGTGCTCGGGTCTCAAGGCCTCACCTCGCCAGGCGAGGCCCAAGCTTCGAAAAACCAGCTCGCGTGAGCGGGCATCCAGTGCCTCCGAGGAGGCAATGGATACGGCGGCACCCCTGGTGCCAAAAAACGGCGCGGCTCTCTGGAGCGCGCCAAGAGAACTAAAAAGCTCATAACAGGACCTGACAATGGCCCTGGTACTTGAGCTCGACCTTCCAGCTTAAACAAGTGACTCGCTTAACGTACACACAGCACTACTTTACTTCCAATATGGACACACAAATTATACATTGGAACGTCAGAGGACTGCTTAAGAACCTCGACGTCGTACAAGAGCTTTTATACAAATACTCACCTCAAGTGCTGTGTGTACAGGAAACACACCTAAAATCCTCCAATACAAATTTTTTACGTGCTTACGTCATATACCGAAAGGACCGAGATGATGCTGTGGCGTCATCCGGTGGCGTAGCCATCATTATTAACCAAGGAGTAGCTTGTACACATTTACCACTCCAGACATCTCTTGAGGCGATGGCTGTTCAAGCGGTACTGTTAAACAAACTCGTCACCATCTGCACTTTGTATGTACCTCCCCACCACCGTCTTGAAAGACGTGAATTTCAGTCTTTAATAGACGAACTGCCAGAACCTTATTTGCTTCTTGGGGACCTAAATGCACATAGTGGACTGTGGGGCGATTCTCGCTGTGATGCACGAGGTCGTCTCATTGAACAATTTCTCTTCTCTTCCGGTTCCTGTTTGTTGAATAGGAAAGAGCCAACATACTATAATGTTGCCAACAAAACTTACTCGTCTATCGACCTCAGCATCGTATCACCTTCACTCCTACCCCTACTGAAATGGAAAATCATAAATAATCTATATGGTAGTGACCATTTTCCTGTAGTGTTGAGTTCACAAACAACATATGAAAGTCCTCTACACGTTCCCAAATGGCTGATAAACAAAGCAGACTGGGAACAGTTCCATAACACTACATGTTTGAGTTGGACAGACATATGTAGTTTAAACATAGATGAAGCTGTGCAGTATTTCACAGCTTTTCTAACTGACGCAGCAGCCAAGTGCATACCGCAAACATCTGGAATGCCCGGCAAACGACACGTCCCTTGGTGGAACAAGGACTGTCGTAATGCGCGAAAGGAACAGAACAGGGAATGGAGGTTGCTGCGGAACTCGCCGACAGCGGAAAACCTTGAGAGCTTTAAGAAAATAAAATCTAGAGGCAGGAGAACGCGTCGGCAGGCCAGAAGAGAAAGTTGGCACAAGTATTTATTAGGGATAACTTCGTATACACTAGAGGCCAAAGTCTGGAACATGGTTCGTAGGGTAGCAGGAAGAAAAGTACATTCACTCCCACTCGTAAACACTCAGGGTGAAACCTTGGAAGATCAGGCAAACTTCCTCGGTGCACACTTTGAACGGGTATCCGGCTCGTCCCATTATACTGACATTTTCCAAAAATATAGAACAAGAATAGAAAAGCAGAAACTCGAACACAAATCCACTAGATACGAAGCATATAACCAAGCTTTCAGTCTAGCTGAGCTCCGAACATCTCTAAACTCCTGCAGTACTTCTGCCCCAGGTTCTGACCGCGTGGTGTATGAAATGTTAAAAAACCTACCAGCCGAAACATGAAAGACCTTACTTTGTTTATACTATGCTATCTGGTTTTCTGGCACTATCCCTACCTCCTGGAAAGAGGCTATTATTATTCCCATTTTGAAAGAGGGCAAGGACCCTTCTTTAGCTTCAAGTTATAGGCCTATTGCACTTACAAACTGCTTTTGCAAAGTATTCGAAAAAATTATAAACTGCCGACTTGTACATATTTTTGAAACAAACAATTTGCTCGACCCATTTCAGTGCGGGTTCCGAGAAAGTAGATCCACCACAGACCACCTTGTTCGTATCGAGGCACAGATCAGAGACGCCTTCGTTCATAAGCAATAATTTCTCTCTGTGTTCCTCGATATCGAAAAGGCGTATGATACAACATGGCGTTTCGGAATTCTAAGAGACCTGTCCCACCTTGGTGTGCGCGGAAGAATGCTTCATATAATCGAAAGTTACCTGTCAAACCGGACATTCCGTGTCCGTCTGGGCAGTGTTCTCTCCCAAACATTTGTCCAGGAAACAGGCGTGCCACAAGGTGGTGTGTTTAGTTGCACACTTTTTATTATCAAAATGAATTCTTTGCACTTGTCCATTCCCCGCAATATGTTCTATTGTACATATGTCGACGACGTTCAGCTTGGCTTCAAGTCATGCAACTTGACCATGTGTGAGCGGCAGGTTCAGCTGGGTTTAAATAATGTCTCCAAATGGACAGATGAAAACGGATTTCGACTTAACCCACAAAAAAGCACGTGTGTCTTGTTCTCTCGAAAGAGAGGCATGCACTCAGAACCTGACATTCGACTGAACGGGCAACGTCTGTCCGTCAAAGCCGAGCATAAATTCTTGGGCTTAATCTTGGACAACAAGTTGACCTTCGTACCGCACATCAAGTATTTAAAAACAAAATGTTTAAAAGCCATGAATGTTATAAAAGTGTTGTCACGTACTACGTGGGGTAGTGATAGGCAATGCCTCATGAACCTCTATAGAAGCCTCATTCGCACCCGCTTAGATTATGGGGTCGTTGTCTATCAGTCTGCTACTCAAAGTGCCTTGAAGATGCTGGACCCCGTGCACCATTTGGGCATCCGCCTTTCTACGGGTGCTTTTCGCACCAGCCCCGTAGAAAGCCTTTATGTTGAGTCAAATAAGTGGTCGCTTCATCTGCAGAGAACTAACATGTCCTTTGTTTATTTCCTTAAGGTGAAAGCAGACAAGAAGCACCCCTCATACTCTACAATTAATGATTTGTCGAGCTCAACTCTGTTTCAAAACAGGCCTTCGATGAGGCAGCCCTTCTCAGTTCGCCTGAAGTGTCTAGCTGAAGAAACTGAAGTGTCACTTGAACACAGTTTAATGGCTCCTGTAGCATACCCGCCACCGTGGCAGTGGCAGAATATGAACTGCGATGTGTCTTTCCTAGAAGTTGCAAAACATGCACCTATTGCCCATATCCGAACATACTTTTTGGAACTTCAACACAAATACACACGTCCTGAGTTCTTCACAGATGCATCCAAGACTAACTCCTCTGTGTCCTACGCTGTTGTCGGCCCATCCTTTTCAGATGCTGGCCTTCTACATCCACGCACAAGTATCTTCACTGCGGAAGCTTACGCGATACTGGTGGCAGCTAAACACATCAAACAATTACAAATACAAAAAGCAGTAATTTATACAGACTCCCTCAGTGTGGTAACGGCTCTGCACAGTCTTAAAAAACAAAAAAGCCAGTCCTTGTCTCACTTTACTCCATTTTGTGCACACTCTACACACTCAAACAACATGTTGTAGTGTGCTGGGTGCCAGGGCACCGTGAGATCCAAGGCAACGTGAGGGCGGATCAGCTCGCTGCATCCGTCCATGAGAGCACCGCCATTACATCCATATCAATCCCGGCCCTTGATCTTAAGCCGTCTCTCAAACGAAACCTCAGGCACCACTGGCAGAGCAAGTGGGATACACACACACAAAACAAACTACACGTTATCAAGCCACACCTTGGCCATTGGCCACCAGTATCAAAATCACGTCTAACAGAGATAACACTAACAAAACTCAGGATAGGACACACATACACGACACACACACATCTTTTGTCAGGTGGTGATCCACCATTGTGTGATAAATGTGGTGAGGCATTAACAATTCTTCACGTTTTAATTCAATGTAAACAGTTAGACACTCTAAGAAGACAACACTTTCCTTTATCCTACCGAAAACATATATCTCTACAGCCTGCAATGTTCGTCGGTAGGAAACCGCTTTTTAGTCATAAATCATTGTTAGCATTTTTAAAAGAAATTCATAGCTTTCATGTCATATACCCGGTCATTCCGTAGCACAACCTCTCCAGAGAGGTTTCTGCTGCGGTGGCTACACTGGAAAGCACTTGCCTCACGGCCCTTGGACGCAAGGGTATGAACGTGTGAGGTACTTGTGCTAATGCCATACATATCCACCATCGTCTTTTATTATCACCAACTTAGTTCATCTATTCGCACCACACAAACCTTTCACGGCATGGTCATGATTTTATTACTTGTATGTTTTACCCGCCTTACCGCGAGGAATTTATGGCCCTTATACAGCCGCTAATCACAATCATCGTCCACATTCCTGTCTCATGAACTGGCGCTCTTTGGCCATCAAATGGCCCTTGCGCCAGAAAACACCATATATCATCATCAAGAATCTATTTCTAGGCGTTTTTGTATTATCTGATGAAGAAATTTTAGACCAGCTACTTTTGCTCTAATAGCTAAGGTGTAAATTTCTGACTATGTTAGTAGAAAAGTAAGCGAGTCACTGCTCTGGTATTTCTTGTGAATAAATCTAATTGACTTTCTCTTTATGCCTCCCAATTTACATGTATGAGTTTCCGTGTGCGGAAATCATAAGACATTAGCATATTCAAGAACAGGTCTAATAAAAGTCGTATAAGCCAAAAGTTTCACGTTAGTTCGTACCAGTCGCAAACACCGTTTAAAAAAAAGCATTTTTTCAATGCTTTAGAAGTGACATTGTTAATGTGCAATGTCTATTTAAGGTTTGATGGTATTGTTATGCTGGAGTACTTGTGCTGTTCTACTCTAGTTACGAGGTGATTGTTAAGCTCATAAGGAAAGAGTGATGGGCACTTTTTTCGTGTTACTGTAAGGCAGACTGATTTGTTTGTATTGAGGGTCATTTGCCATGCCTCACACCATTCGGGGATTTTTGTTAGTGCATTATTGAGCAGAACGTGATCTTCTCTATTGTGTATTTCTCTATATATTTTACAGTTGTCTGCCAAGAGTTTAATTTTGCAATGAATGTTACTTGCGCTGTCATTAATAAAAATCAAGAATGACAGCGGGCCCATTACTGAGCCCTGTGGGACGTCAAAGTCACAGACACGGGAGCAGATGAGATGTTTTCAATTATGACAAATTGTGATCAATTGGACAAGAAGCTCTTTATCCATGTAGTGATGGGTCCATCGCCAACAACAGAGCTAATTTGGGCAATTAGTTTAGTATGACACATGCAGTCAAATGCGTAACTGAAATCTTAATAAGAGTAAATCTATTTGGTTCTGTTTGTGAATATCTAATGCGAGATCGTGAACGACTTCTGTTAGCTGAGTGACTGTCGATTGGCCTCTTTTGAAGCCATGCTGAACATCTACCAGAGCGTTTTCTTCGTAATATTTGGATAAATGCTCAAGTTTACTATGTTCCAGAATTTTACATGATGTGCTAGCAAGTGAGAGCAGTCTGTAATTGGCTGGTACATTAGTGTCTCTTTACTTATGAATTGGTGCAATTTTTGCAATCTTCCAGTCTTCTGATAGGTCTGACGTCGAAAATGGCTTGTGGAAAATAGGACCAAGATACTTGCTGTTTCATTATGCGTACCTCTTCAAAACTCATTTGGGATACCATCCGGACCATTCGCTTTCTTGACATCCAGAGCAAGGAGCTGATTGATTATTCTGGAGTCGCTTATCGTCAATGATTCGATGAAAAGAAATGATGTAGGGGGCAAATATCGAAGTATGCCGTTATCTTTAGTGAACACTGAATGAACGTGATGGTTAAATTTATCAGCAAGTGCCAATTTTTCCTCTGTTAAGCGATGTGGTTTCCGTGCGGGGCGTCCTCGAAAAAAGTTCAAAAACCAATTAGGTTTGTTATTGATAAAGTCAGGCAAGGTTTCATTGAAGCATTTGTGCTTCGCTAACCTAGTTTTTAACTTGAGATCCTCGATAGCAGGGCGTAGTGAAGATGTTTTATGTGTGCTTGCTCATTTTATTTTCATGTTATGTCTCACGCGTTTCATTTTGCACTTGACACGCATAATATCACGCGTGGTCCAAGGGTTCCTTTTCAGTGACTTTTTACTTTTTGTCGCAATATAATGGCGCATGCAGTGCAAGATTAGTGCTTAAATAGAAGCCAGAGCTTATTGATGCGAACAGAACTATCGCTGGCCATTAAAAAAAATTCTTCGTATTCATGTTATAAGAAGATAAGTATGGCCGAATCATCTGCTTTTTGAAAACCGGGCATGGAAACTGAGGGGTGGCTGGCATTTTGGCATGTCGTGATCGGATATACCATCCAGGATATCCAAGTATACTTCACCAAGCGGGAAGTTGCCACTAATGTGTATTAGGTCTAGAACATTGGCACTTGTTTCTTGTGTTCGTGTGGGAAAAGTTACTACTTGATGAATCCCAAAATTCAGCATCAAATCAATGAGTGCATTGGATAATTGTGAAGTGTGGTGCATGGTATTCCAGTCCATGTCGGCTAAATTGAAGTCTCCTATAAGAATAACATGATTGCTAGCATGATTCTGCTTAAACTCATGGACAGCAACAACACTTCCATGGCCACGCACAGGGCATCTGTAGAAATGGCCAGTAAGTATTGAAGTGTTGCCGGACATAATTTTACAGAACACTGCTTCTGCATCTGGAACGTTGGGCATCAAGACAAAACGTAAAGGCTTTTTAATCAGGAAAGCTGTGCCACCGCCTCTAGTTGGTCGGTCTTTAGGAATGAGTGAGTAATTCGGGGGCGCCATTTCGTGGCTGTACAGTGAAAGCTCGTTAATTCACACCTCATTAATTCGAAATTTCGGATAATTCGGAATGGTCGTCGCAGTCCGGTCCGCAGTGCATAGGAGACCACGTGTAAAACGATTCGTCAAGAGCAAACCTCATAAGCGCGAAAATGCACGCGACAGCGACGAGCGATGCTATGAGCGACGAAACAGGGCGTTCGCGCGATCGCTCGGTTGTCCAGATTTGGAAACCGTCGCTCATCGCCCGGAAGTGCTGGGCTCAAGCAGCCAATAGCGAAAAACCGGACTACATAGCTGCACGTGACCCTGCCCGAGTCACGTATGTGCAACAAGAAATAACGCAATGTTTACGCATGTGCGTGTAAAAAAGTGCTACAAGGCATTCATAAACACTTTCCGTTCCATTACACAACAATATATCTTATTTTTAAATTGCGTACCGCTCACTACGCGGTTTTCTTGGTGCGAGTAGACGGCCTCATGCCAGCAACAGTGGAATTCGCTCGCCGAAGCTACCGAACCGAAGCCGTCGCGTGAATGAGGTTTGCCTGCGCTAGCGACTGATCGCGCGAAGACGATCTATGTCGCATCGCTCGTCGCTATCGCGTGCATTTTTGCGCTTATGAGGTTTGGCCCTTAATTCGTACAGAAATTGCTGCCTCTACGGATAATTCGAAGCGCGCGCCGCCCAGCGTCATCATCGTCAAACTTTAGTGGACGCTTTTACGGTCAAACGATAGGTGGCATGACCAGTTTTTTCGAACTTCAAGTGGCTTCCGAGCAAAGAGCGAGCAAAGTATGGCCTCCAAAATCTAGGAAGCAATTTTTTTTCCGCAGCCCTCCCGCTATCTCAGCGCCTGGCGCCACTTGTACGCGGGACCCACGGGACGCTGAGGAGTCGGCCAAGCCGTCTTATTCCGCATCGAAGTTGCAAAAGATGGGAAGTGTTTCGGTTCCCCCGGTGGCACGAACCATTTCGAGGCAAAAGCGTTTGGTTCACTCAATAGCCGCTTAAAACCGGCTTGACTTGGCTTAAAGTGTATGAATAGATGGCGTTAGAATCGGTGTGTTGGAAAACATTTTTCAGGCGATTTGGGCGTACTTTATTCTGTGGTTCAGGTAGAGTTCCTCACTAGCTTGTGACACACAGTCTGTGGCGGGTTCATCGTATTCTAGTCGTGATGTTTTTTCTCCGATGTTGGTGTTGGATTGGACTGTAATCTGTTTGAAATGGCGAGAACCGCCTCTGCTCGTGGGGTCGTGGTCGCTTTCTGTTGTTAGAAAGTGATTCATACGCAAGTCGCTGCCGCTTTTCTTAATTTCTGTGATGTCGACGTGTTCAGGAGCTTCTTATCCGTGCTTATCGAGTAGTTAATGTCATTCGCCCGAAGCACAGAATTAACACCTACCAGCCCGAAGTGTTTGCCACCAAATCTACAAGCAATGACAACGAGCATGAAATAAAGGCCTTTGGAACGCGATGAGTGAATGTTGGTCTGATGCAGGTACTACGCGGATGTATGGTAGGTGCATGCGTGTTGCTTGAGGACCGATCAAACAGCTGGTGTCACTTGGGAGGAAGTATATACTGTGCCAACGCTTTCGTTGAAGCTTGTTCTTGCGTAAGTGCGCGAGATAGATACGGAATGCACAAGTTGGAATTGGAGAACGTTCTTGTCTGAGTGGCTTTATTAAGCAGTCGCAGATGATGGCAATTTGTTTGCTTAGCAGTGTGTGTTTATATTGGGATAACCAACAGTGAAGGTAGTTGTGTGTGGGTGAGGAAATTAGTTTTCTTTGTGGCGGTGCCTTCCAAACAAATCCGTTATTTCTTCTCTTCATTACGTCGGTCTCTTGATGTGGCACTAAATTTTGCTATGTGCTCTTCGTGACACTTCCTCTCGCTCTAGAATGCTCTAGTAAACGTTGACGCTAAAGTTCAGCTGAAGTGTTTAATGTTCCTTGCTGCTAACCACAGCAACATTTCTTTGTTTATGTGATCAGATGGACGCTCGTTATTTGGCATGCCTTTTATAACGCAAAATGTTTCTTTTTTTTTCGTTTACTGAACAGTCCGGAAAAAATCGGGGACATTTGTCCCGACTGGGACAGCGCGGGCAAAGTCTTGGACAGTCCAGCGAAATTCGGGACAGCTGGTAACACTAGTTTTGGCAAGTGTATAAAAATGAAAAAAAAATGTAATAAAATAGAAATTTCATCGCTGGGAGCATTGTCGAGCTTCACTTGCTAACCCATAAAGGTATTTTTAAAAGTTAACATTGCCGCAATACAGCAGTGTCATGGAGTGAAGTGCTTGCAGTGTATTGCAGTAAAGCATACATTATGCGCGCGTGTGTGTGTGTGTGAAATGGAAGCGTAGCACTGCTATTAGCCGTAATGCGATGCGCCATGCTTTGTCTCATTACTGGTCATGCGACAGACGGCATCAGCACCAACTTCAACCTTTGTAAAGAGTCCATATGTTCCCCCCATAACTATTTTTTTTAATTGTGGCAAGTGATTCACACTGCAGTAAACTTCTGGTATATCGCATGAATAATTTAAAATTGTTGCATGGCCCCCAATAAAGAAGTGAAAAATACCTGTGACAGACTCTTTGGCACTCCAGATTTTGTGCCATCAGATATGTGCTCTAAAATGAAAATGATCATTATTAGTGAAATATGTACTCAGGCTAGGTATTGGAGACGATTGTGCATGTTTTGCAAATTTCCTTTTAAAAGCTCATGCTTCACTTTATCGGGCTTTCTTTAGTTATTAAGAAAAACAGCTCCCCAAGAATGGTCTAAAATTAAACACACAGTTTGTCATGGGGCAAGTTGAGCTTAGCAAGAAAATGATTTATGAAAACCATTTTGTCGCATAACTAAGAGCAAGCTGGTTTCAGGAAACATGTTGACCTGAGATGATGGCACGTGTTCACGCATTTTACAAAGGCTGCTTGTTGTTATAATGTGGCTGTCATTAGACAAATGTCTGTCATCAGGTGTGGAGATACATCGCATCTCTGATGATCAAATTTTTAAAGAATAGGTTTTCAGGGGATGCTAAAAACTTTTTTGAAGGGGTGAGCATTAGAGAGCATTACTTTATTAAAGTCTCCAAATTCATTAGGTTAGCACTGAGGCTTGCAGGTATGTAAAATGAGCATGGTCACTTGAGTAACACTCAGAGGTCAATAATTATAGGGTGAACAGCAAGGTATGTATGAAACAGGATTATGCAAATTGCAGAAATAGACATAATGAAGTTGTCGAGAAGACATTGTTAACAGTACATTTACAGGCTTAACGCAGAATTTGCTTTCCAGCAGGGTGAATTTACTTTCGCTGATGCTTTCGATGGCATCATTGCAGTTCAGAAGCACTGGTTTTACGGACTGCACGTGACGATCTTGTTTTTTCAAGGTTCATGTAATGATTAGAAAGTATAGGATCAAGAAACTTACATGCTGTCTTAAGGCATAATCAGGCTCACCATAGAGGTAATTGGTGACATTTCAGTGAGTTGTATGTGGAAGGTCTGTGTACATAACATCATAGTAATCTTGCAATGCTGTAGCTTTATTTGTGTAACGAGTGAAGCTTCTTTTCCTGTTAAAATTTCTGCCAAGCAAACAAGTTCCAACAGTAGGATTTGACCTCGGGTAAAGCAGGTGGTAAGAGTGAGCTTATTCAGAAGCCCTTCAAGAGTACCCACTGAAGGAATTAGTACCTATAGGGCGAAAATTCCAGTGCACCAAGAAAGGCAAGGGAGGACGGTGCAGGTTAACATTCCAGGAGGGTATCTTTTGGACATCATCCTTCTCTAGCCACAAGCTTGTATGGTCAATGTTTAGCAGACTCCTACTAACATAAACTAGGTATAAATGTTGCTTCTCTATTGCAAGATGACACACCATATACCTTTTGAGAGTCTCCTCACCACAAGCTCTTACGTTAGCCTAAAAATATTTTTTTCTATGGTGCACTTTTTTGTCCTAAACAGTTGTCTCAAGCAGCAATATTCACATTGTGACAGTATAGCTGGTGACCACAGAGACTGCTCCAGCCATCACGATGTATACTCCACTCAAAATGTAAGACACTGCAAAATCATAGTCCGATGTGCGTGCATACGACCTTGAACATGCAAGCAGTGACCACTTCTCTTGTGTTCTCTGCACTGGCGCATGCTTGTTGCACACCTGTTCAAGATTGTGACAGTGAAATTAGTTCTGGCAATGCTGTCTCAGAGGTAAGACTGTGTACACCCTTAGGAACACCATGGTGGAGCGAGCAGAGGTGCATATCAAATGTAGTAATAAACTGGCAATACCATGGTGATATAAGCACACTTGCATTCATTTATTACATGTTCATTGAGGCAGACATCACACAGCTCAACCTAGTTGTGATCTCTTTTCGTTATTGTCTACATAGTTTTCCCGTCGGTCACAGCCCAGGAAGAAAAATTTCTCTGTGGGAGCACCATATTTTAAGCTTGCATGACTCCAATGAAGCACTGTGCGAACAGATATATTGAAAATGTCAATACTTCGGGTCCTATAAATGGTGAACTGGTTGTCACATTCAGCCGGTGATCCTGCAGGAGCTTTAGCATATAGTACTCTAAGGTCATTTTGCATCAACAATGCCACATACAATAGTTTAACAATGGTTGTTAATGGGCAAGATGATGCATAGCTTCAGGGAGGTAATTAAGCAAAGGGGGAAAAATATAGATGTCTAAGCACCACTGGAAAAATGAAAAAGCACAGAAAAAGAGCATCGGTCGCAGCTGAACTGCAGCAAATATTTATACTGCACCACACATTCGTATCGTCTAGAATTTTCCCTAATAATGTTATACCAACCGGCCTAGCAGCAAGTACTTCTAAGGTAATAAAGTGCAGAATGACACTTGCATAAGACAGGAAACAGGACGCGAGTTAACTGCCATCTATCTTTGTTTGTGGCTTTGGTAGAAAATATATAAGGAAACAGACACATGTGCAGAGTGACAGTGTGCAATGTCACAGTCATCAAAAACATCACTTAACATTGCCTGCTCGAGAAATTTTCCTGGTTTTCCAAGTTTCAAACAAATGTGTCACAATTAAATACACCACTTCTTTTCCAGCTTGAACTGCTTCCAACAGTTCACATCTATCAGGACTGCTGCCTGTAATCTTTGTCAGGTATTTAATCTGAACTGACATGCCCTAATACTTACACACAATCAGCCATATTTGTCTATCTACCCTTAACAGCCTGTAAGTCCACGTGTAACAACACACGCTCCACCCTTCCAGTGGTCATAGTTCATACGGGTCATTATATCATTCAGTTAGCTGCCTAACTATACTTTCATTCATTCACTTCATATTTCTTAAAAATAGAGATATGTGAACCCTACAACTGCTTTGCAAAAAACAAATGAAGTACAAGTATAACACTTGCTATAATGGCTTAATTAAAAAAATTATTTCACGCTGATGGCCCAGAAGCTTTCTCTAGAAAACATGTAAAGCCCATATGGACAAGTATATGTCCCAGGGAAATTCTGCAACTGCCAAATTCGAAGGGTGTGCAAAATATTCTACGATTTCACATACCAAGTTGAATACTGTTCTATTTGATTCAGTCGCCATTATTTGTAGAACTAAACATTTTTTACTAGTTTAATAAAATTTAAAATGTTAAATGCGCTGAAATAAAGAGAAAATGTGTAAAAGTATCATAAATTTCATCCCTGGCAGGTTATACGCATTAAACATGACAGCTTATCTAGTGCAGCGGGCTGCTTCGCTCTAGGAAAGTAATTTTGCTACCTATACAATTGTCACTTACCCTTTCTTAACACTTCTGTAGATTTTAAGGGCTTGATGTTTTTGCCAGATACTCGATTCCTACTTTTAAGATTTCTAGGAGTCCTTATCATAGCTGCAAAGGGAGATACAGCCAGTATTTGATGTACTTGTTTTTATATTGCAATGGAAATAATACATCAACTGGGAAATAGCAATGAAACATTTTGTGTTAAATTTCATTTCAAATTCGTTTTTCTGCACAACTTGTGTACCAAACAGTGGCCGACAACCATTGGGTGTATTTGCACCATGCTCTGCCATGACGAAGCACTTGCCTGAATCTTGAGAGACACGAGCTCTTGCATGCAGGTGCAATTATTATGTAGTCATCCCGTGAAACATCCTTGGTAATTTTAAATACTTGGCTGGGCAGATGTCTGTTAAATTATTCTCGAATGTCCAGGCTGGCTACAAAATGAGCAATGCTAATAATGTTCTTGGCTTGTGCCACAAATTTTTTACCATTCATTTTTTAAAAATATTTCCTAACGCTGTTGTTGTATAACCAAACAAGAATATGTACATGCTCTTTAGCTTACTGTTATTCACAAACTAAATGCAAGTTCATTAAAACTCAAGATAGTTAAACATTCATACTCCATAATTACGATCAAACTGCAGGTGAGTTACCACAACAACCAATCTTGCACTGATGTCATTATGTTTTCATTATGAATTTAGTAATTTGCTTGCTTGCTTCTTTTTCACAGAGTATGCATAATATTATACAAGACACCACAACTAACTCATTTATCAACTTCAGTATTTTATCACTTTCAATCAACCATCATATTGCAAAGTCTTGAAACAAGTCACTTTTAAGACCCACAAGTTTCCTTGTGTCCTTACAGTGCATCGAAGGCCCTGAAGTGTCAAACAGGCCAAAAGGCATTGGTAAGGCTTGTTCATAGGCATTGGACAAATCTGTTTACAAAATGTGTTAAAGGCACATGCGTGCACATGCTTTGGTTTGATTGTACGTTAACATTAAGAAAGGAAGGAGTGGTGCGACATTTCTGGCACAAGCCAAGCATGTGGTTAGCATTACTAACTTTCACTTTACTTCACTTTATTATCTTAAAGACCCCGGTGAGGGGGTATTACATAAGGGGTAGGTTAACAAATGGAGGTTACAGAGAATGATCTTCTGACAAAGAATATGTATTTATGTTTTGCGCAAACGTTGATGAACACGTGATGGCTGCAATGTCACGGGGAAGGCCATTCCAGTCCACTGTTGTGCGAAGAAAAATTGAGGCAGCAAAAGTAGTAGTGCGAGCGCGTGCGCATGCGATTGAATAAGGATGGGTTGTGTGGTGATATATGCGCGTTGGTGGAATAATGTAAGGTGCTTGATTGAGGGAACTGTGAAAGAACTTGTGAAACAAACAGAGGCTGGCGATGCAGTGATGCACAGAAAGATTAATAATATCAATTTCATGTTTTAGGGATGATATGCTTATTTCGTATGAATATGAAGAGTAAATGAACCTAGTGGCATGATTTTGTACAGATTCTATTTCGTTTATTAGGTATATCTGGTGCGGGCTCCAGATGGGCGCTGCATATTCTAGTTTAGGTCTGATGAGCGATTTGTAAGCCAGAAGTTTTATGCCTAGTGGTGCCTGACGCAAATGATGCTTTAGGAAACCGAGGGGTCTGTTCGCGGATGATATGATGTTGTTTATGTGAGTGTTCTAGGAAAGGTCAGATGTTAAGGTGATGCCTAGGTATTTATGACTGAACTTGTTCGCAAGCGGAATTAGAGATTAGGTATGAAAATGATAAAAAATTACGCTGGCGTTGAAATGAGGCGAGTTTGCATTTAGTAGGGTTAAGCTTCATTAACTAAAGATCACACCACTGTTGCACGAGATCCAGATTCTGTTGGAGTGTAGTTTGATCATAAATGGTAGTAAATGTTGTGCCGCTGACCGTTCTTCAGTTATCGACTGCGTATTTATCGACTTCGCGAAGGCATTCGATACCGTCTGTCATAAACTACTGCTTTCTAAATTAAACTCAATCAATCTAGATGTAAATATTCTCAAATGGTTGGAGTGTTTTCTAAGTAACCGCACACAATACGTTGTTGCTAATGGCTTTATTTTGATGCACTGCTCTGCTACGTCTGGTGTGCCGCAAGGTTCTGTCTTATGTCCCCTGTTATTCTCAATTTATATTAATGACTTGCCGAACACACTATCATCAACTATTAGACTCTTCGCGGACGACTGCGTAATTTACAGAGAAATTTTGGATTCCGCCGACCAAAGTGCGCTACAATCTGACCTTAATAAGATTTCTACCTGGTGCGATACATGGTTAATGAAACTGAACACAAATAAGTGCGAAGTAATGCAAGTAACACGTGAAAAACATAATACTACAGCGTGCACTTACATACTCAACCACGACCCCCTAACCAAAGTGTCATGTTACAAATATCTTGGCGTGTACATCTCGGATAACCTTTCTTGGCAAACACACATCGATCATATCACAAGCGACGCTAACCGCATGCTCGGTTTTTTACGACGAAATTTTGCTCTTGCTTCAGCAGATATAAAACTCGTTTTATACAAAACTTTAGTTTGGCCAAAGCTGGAGTATGCGTCGTCGATCTGGGACCCGCATATCAACTCGTTTCTTCATGATATCGAAGCTATCCAGAATCGTTCCGTACGCTTCATATTATCAAACTATTTTCTTACGGCTAGCGTCTCATCCTTGAAATCTTCCCTTAACCTACTTGATCTGTCTGTTCGCAGGAAAATATCATGACTTTGTCTTTTTCATAAAATTTATCACGCCAATTCAACGCTCAAAGATTCGATGCTTTTTCCTCCCACTTATCATTCGACAAGAAACGACCATCAGTTCAAGGTTGGCGTACCCAGCAGCCGGACAAACTATTATTTCAACTCATTTATTCCTAAAACCAGCTCGGTCTGGAACCACCTCCCCAGCGGCATTGCTTCAATAATTAATCCAGCCAATTTCAAGGTGGCTATTAGTGGCCATATTACCTGATTTTTTTCCGCGAATTCCGCGGTTTTGTGTAAATCCTGCTCGGTTGTTCCCGTGTACGGCAAATGTTTTTCGCGCCTTTTGATTTTTCCTTTCTGTTATTGTTTGTTTATTTTTCCAGTTTATGCGGATATTTCAAATAGGTTTGATATGTGTAATCACACTCCTGCTGCATTGTATACCTGTAGAGTGTTTTACCCCCCCACTCCTCTCTGTAATGCCCATGGCCCTGAGAGTAAATAAATAAATAAAATAAATAAACTGTGCGATAGATGACACAGTCGTCGGCAAATAAACGGATATGGGAAGATACATGAACAGGAAGATCATTAATATATATTAGGAACAAGAGGGGTGCGAGTACAAGTCCTTGGGGGACGCCGGATGTTACTGGGAGGGAGCTAGAACGGGTATTTTTAATGGAGACGAACTAAGAGCGGTTAGTAAGAAATTCTGTGGTCCATGCAAGAATGTTGGGGGCAGGTTCAGCTGGGAAAGTTTTAACAGTAGGCGTTTGTGCGGTACCTTATCAAAGGCTTTTGCGAAGTCGAGAAAGATTGAATCGGTCTGAAAGTGATGGTCGAGAGAAGAGTGTATATCATGAATAAATATAGCAAGTTGGGATTCACAGGATAATTATTTACGAAATCCGTGCTGGGAAGAATGAAAAAAATTGTTGGTGTCAAGGAAGTTCACGATGTGTGAATATATGATATGTTCCATGATTTTGCAGGGGACGCTTGTTAGAGAAATGGGTCAATAATTTAGGGGGGACTGTCTGTTACCTGATTTGTGTCCTTTCCCTCATTCCAGTCGTCTGGTAAAATTCCTGTTTCGAGTGACAATGAGAACATCATCGAAAAGTACACTGCAATAATTTCCTTAGTATTTTTTAACAACTTAGAGTTAATATTGTCTATGCCAGCTGATGATGAAAGTTTTAATTTGTCAATGAGTGATGAAATGCCACTAACGGATAACACAACAGGGGCCATCGCTGGTAATGTCATAGTAGGTGGCGTAAGAAACGATACGTTGGCTTCTTTAGTGAACACTGATGAGAACGCGGTGTTGAAGATATTGGCACAAACAGTGTCGTTTACGTCTTCATTTTTATCGCTTGTAAGCGTGATGTCTCGTGTTAGTTGCAGGTTTATGATTTCCGAGAATTTTCTAGGGTTAGATTTCAGAATTTTAGATAAATCATTGTGATAGAATGTCTGTTTCGCTTTTCTAATTTCAGCATAATAAGCATCTTCCGCAGCATAGTACTTGCCCCATGCGCACGCATTACCATTAAACTTCGCAGCTCGGAAGAGGCGCTTTTTTATTTTCAAGTGTTTTCAAACTTTTGGAAAACCAAGGTTTATCTTTATTGGCAGTAAAGTGTCCTTAAGCATTAGCCAGCTGTCATTGAGAGAACAGGAACCGAGATTGAGTTTGAAGTATGGTAGGAAATCTCGTAGTTCACGAGTAATTAATTCATAACTACCCTTATCATACAAGTGAATCGTTTTGCGGAAAATGGAGCGTATTTTTGGGGTGAAGTTAAATATGGTATGGATGACTTTGTGATCGCTGATTTCACGTAAGTATGCAATAGATTTTAAGCTTTCGGGGCTATTTGTTAATACCAGGTCTAAAATGTTTGAGGATTCACTATTGACGTGCGTTAGTTCGGTTACCTGTTGGATGAGGTTAAAGTTGAGGCAAACATCGATGAATTCTCTTGCTTCAGTATTTCCCGAGGTTGGTGAAACCTGATTGAGCCAATTAATGGAGGGAAAGTTAAAATCCCCATAAAGCAGAACACGTGCGTTAGGGTGTTTATTAGATAGCTGGGATAAGATTTCGTTAAGTTTGCGGGGGAAGTCTGGGTCAGTTCTAGGGGGCCTATAGCATACGCCAAGTATTATTGCTTCGGGAGGGGCACGGCATATGACCCATAATGATTCTAGTTGTGAAGATGTGTTGATTAGAGAGCATGATAGTTCTTTTTTAGTGGCCATGAGTATGCCTCCACCACGTGAATTTTTACGATCGTGACGAAAGAATATGGTATTTATCCCGCACTAACTTTATAGTTAGTGCGGGAGTTTCAGATTAATTCCAGCCTATTTTTTAGCAATATATCTATAACATGTGGTACAAATAGTTTCTATTAGTAATTTAACAAATGACAACACTATTATCAGCAAATCATGACGAAATTTAGATGATAGCAAGGAAGGGGCATTGGCAGTTAAATTGAGAAATAAGCTGGGCTTAGCTGAGCACAAAGTGAGTTCAATTTCATGCGAAGCATTCAAAGTACTAAACTTTGTTCGCTAGTGCCAAGGTCCAGATGACTTAATTTTGAAGTAAATGTTTATGACTGACCTTGTCAAATGTGTTAGAAAATTCTAATATAATTCAGTCTATAAATCACTCCATCAAGAGAATGGCACAATTTATGAGTAAATAAGTGGAGTCTAACTTTGAAGCGTAGTTTTAAATGTATACTGCGTAGTGTTGTATGAAATGTAGGGTGATATAGAGGTACTTAGCTGCTGAATAAGCTTTGTTAGAATATAATAATAGTAGTGGTATTACAACATATGTGCAAGTTAAAATGAGGAAAAAATAATAAATTTTTGAATTCCAGAAGAAAAAAAGAAAATTAAAAAAATTACAGCATATTCATGGAGTGATTGATGATGAGTGGGGTGAAGCGTCAGTCCATGCATGCGTCTATGCGTTCGATCGTGTTCGAGAATGCAGATGACGCATGGGTAACACCGATGAGACGCGTGCCAAAGGAGCCGAGCACAAGCGTCTTTAACGTGCCCGCCACTCTGCTTCGTTCATGCCCCACCAACGATCCACTACGTATGGTGACTATAAAGGAGACTGAGAGATCCGCTCGTTCAATGCATGTCCAGGCACAGCCCCCCATGCAGCCAATCTGAGAGTAGGGGTACAGCGCCATCTAGTTATCTTTACCCAACTGCAGTTTCTATGTAATTCTTAAGAAAGCGCTGTATATTATACTGTTCGGCAAATACTGCCTTCCTTTCTTTGTTTTCTCTTTTCTCGGTTATGCGTGATGCATGTACCATATCTAAGGACACAGTGAAAGATGAGGCATCAGTACCAAAAGGACTTATTTGGTTTGCATTCTTTTATGGTTTGGGGGAAGTATGAATATTTAAAGCAACTTGATTTAAAAGTGTATTTATTATGTGTTTGTGAGTGCTTGTAAGGTGTTAACTTAAAATGACAGAAAAAAATTACTTTTGACGGGTCGATGTTTATGTCACTATAAATTAATTGAAACAAAATCTTTAGTTTTGCTATTTTTGCCCTACCTTGTAGTGTTAATAGACCAGCTTTCGTTTGCAACTCAGTAGGAGAATTCGTTAGATTGAATTTCTTATAAATATACCTCATTGCCTTCCTGTGCACCCCCTTTTAATTCTTGCAATTAGTTACTTTGTATGTGGAAACCCCACAAACAATTATAGTCATGTTAGTAATATATTCATTATTATTATTATATTATTATATATTATTATTATTATTATTATTATTATTATTATTATTATTATTATTATTATTATTATTATTATTGCATTGATAACATTGCACTTGATTTGCAGTTTACTCAGTAAATCTGTATTTCACTGTTACACTGTTTAAGGCAGTATTTATAATGTCCTTACAGAGATCTACATATTTTAACTGCATTTATTGGACTCAGATATATCAGCCAGTCTTGTGGCACACCCTACAGGACAAGAAAATTTTCGTCATTTCAGGACATCCCGGGGATGTTTTGGATTTTTGCAGGAGGTACGTATTAGGGAATGACTGATGCACGGTGTCACAGAACGAGCGCTAAAAAAAGAGCGCGCCGCCAAATCCTTGCGACAACGGGCGGCAGAAACGCCGCGAGGTAAAAAGAAAAAAAAAAGAGAAAGCAAACATCCAAGGCTCCCGGGCGCGCGCTCTCCCCGCAGAAGCACGGCTTCGCAGACGAACCTCCTCACCCCACAGCGGCGGCCGGGCAAGCGCTAGAAATTTCCAGAACGAACGGGGCGGGGTCAGACCGAGTGAATCACCCTCAGGAGAGGGCAGTCGAACCGTCTCGTGCCTCTCCCCAGCCTTCGCTGCGCGTCGCACCGACGAAATGAGGAGAACATTCTGGAAGGTGGCGCGGAACGTATTTAATCGAGCAGCCGAGACGAGAAAGCAGGAGGAGACGGAAAGTTAGCGCCGGAGCGCGTAGGGATTCTGCCGTGGAGTCGGCGAAGGTTCTGCCCGTAGTGACAGAACAGGAGGTGACGGAAGTTAACGCCAGAGCGCGTAGGAATTCCGCCGTGTAGTCGGCGAAGTTTTGGTCCGTAGGGACGGCTCGAGCTACAGGCAAGGGCGTGGGTTCACCGCTATCGAGCGAAGACGCGGGCAACAGCTGCGTGTGTGAAGCCGACGGATTTCCGGCGAAGAAGTTTGAAGCTTGGAGAGTGGCCTATTGAAGACGGGAGTTTTCCTGGAAGAGAAACTCCGGCGAGGTTTCCTGGAAGAGAAACTTCAGAGGGCTGCGGAACGACAACAACGCTGGACTTTGAGTGAGTGATTCTCGGAAGAGTATCATCTAGACTCTGGTTACAAGAACTTTGGACTGAATAGGTTTTCTATCTCTTTAGTCTTTAAGTGTCTTGGTTGTTCAATGCATGCGACTGCATTGTAGTGCGTATTGTTGTCCGTGTCCGTTGTATTAAGTGTGGCTGATTGCGTTGTGTAGTACGTTGATTGATTGGTTTGATTGGTGTCATATTGTATGCAACTATTGTGGAGTGTGCATTCTTATGTATTGTTTTCGATCTGCCATTATTGAGAATATAATTTGTTTGTTTATCAACTCTCAGCTCTGACTTGTTCTTTGGGCCACGACCGGCGTCCGCTGGCGCACCAAAAAGGACCACTTCAAAATTGTCCACGCTTTCGTGGTGCGGTTCGGGGGGCCGATACTTCGGCTCTTGGAATTAGCCCGGCGATTGCCTCCCTAATAAACGGGACATGTGTGACAATTAATTTGGCGTCCGCGAAACAGGACCTTTTGGTGCACAGTGTGTCCAAAGCAGTAAGAAAGAGCCTCGAGTTGGTGATACTGCTATCGGAACGATTTTGTGTGTTGTTCAGTGTTCTCGTTAACGAGTGCAGGGGAGTGTTCCGATAGACCGATTTAGGCAGATACTTTTTGCACGCGGCAAGGTTTTATTTGCGAGTTGCGAGACACAATGGATCTCGAAAAGTTAGTTGCGCTGGGTGAGAAGATGGGTCTTACCGGCGCCGAACTACGGAAATGGGTAAGCCAGAAGGAGAAAGAGGCGGTGGAGAGAGAAAGGTTGGCAGCTGAGAGAGCCAAGGAAGAAAAAACAGCTGAGTTGGAACGAGAGAGGTTGGCGGTCGAAAGAGCCAAAGCGGAAAAAGAAGCTGAGGTGGAGAGAGAGAGGTTGGCAGCTGAGAGGGCCAAGGAAGAAAAAGCAGCTGAGTTGGAACGAGAGAGGTTGGCAGCTGAGAGAGCGAAGGAAGAAAGAGAGCAACAATTGAAGTTGGAGCTGGAGAGAGAGAAGTTGGCAGCCGAAAGGGCGAGAGAAGAAAGAGAAGCGAGGGAGCGGCAGCTGAAGGAAGAATCAGAAGCGGAGATGGCTGAAAGGGAGCGGCAGCGGCAACACGAGATGGAACTCGAGCGGCTCCGTTTGCAACAGCGAAGTGAAACTCCCGTCCAAGCTAGAGTTGAAAGCAGCGAACGAGAGGATCATGGCTTCCGCTTGAACCCAAGCAAGTTGCTCGTAGCATTTGATGAAAGGAAGGACGACCTTGACGCGTACCTTCACCGATTTGAGACGATTGCGAGGAGCCAGAATTGGCCGGAACAGCAATGGGCAACTGCTTTGAGTACTTGCTTGAGTGGTGAAGCACTCAGTGTGTACGGTAGGCTGACGCCGACCGATGCAGCCAACTACGCAAAGGTGAAAGCTGCTTTGCTGAAGCGATTTAGATTTACCGTGGAAGGTTTCCGGGACAGATTTCGGACAGGAAAGCCAGCTGATGGTGAGACGGCTACGCAGTATGCCGCCCGACTTTGCCATTATTTCGACAGATGGATTGAACTTTCAGGGACAGCACAGGAGTACGATGAGCTTAGAGAGCTCCTAATTAGAGAACAATTTCTTACTAGTTGCCACCCAAGCCTGTCGCTGTATTTGAAAGAGAGGAAAGCTGAGTCATTTGAAGGAATGCTTGAATTGGCTGATCAATTCTTGGAAGCACAAGGTGGAACTAATTTGGCCAAGGTCAAGAAAGAGTGTCCCGATGATTCAAAGAAATTGGCTCCCGAAGAAAAGAAGCGTGCACCAGAGAGCATTCCGCGATGTTTTCTGTGCAACCGAGTGGGTCATTGCGCGAAAAACTGTCGAACGATCTTTACGAGCCCTACGGCAGTAAAATGTTTCAAATGTGGTCAGACTGGGCACAAAGCAGATGCTTGTCGGAACGGAGTGAGTCAAACTCACCAGGTATCCTGTGTTCAAGCGGCACCGAAATCTGATAATAATGCCGTCACTGATGGATTCGTAGAGTTGAAGATTGGGGAGAAAATTCCTATTGTGGGTACTGTAATGTCAAAACAGCCAACCGGTGTTACGAAAGGAATGCCAGCGCTGCCTGGAAAAGTTGCGGACAAAAAGATTACGGTATTAAGAGTTACCGGCAGCTCCACTGTTATCGTGAGGAGAAATCTGGTACGGGAAAGTGAGTTGACAGGCAGAACGAAACCGGTTTGCCTAATTGATCGTACAGTTCGAATGCTTCCCGAAGCAGAGATTGAGGTGGAAACCCCGTACTTCAGCGGGAAAGTTACCGCTCTATGTATGACGACCCCCCTTTACGACCTTGTCATCGGAAACATCGACGGGGCGCGAGGGCCGAATGATCCAGAATGTTTGGGAGAAGACCCGAAGATAGAGCCCTCGCCAACACAGCGGCCGCGAGATACAAGGGAGGAACATCCCGTGACGGATCTCAATAGAGCCCAAGGTGAAGCTGCGGCGCAAGAGACAGCGAAGGAGAAGACGATCGTGTCGAATAAGTTCACAGACCGAGCAACTGGACGTACGTCGGCACGACCTCAACCGACTGACAGTGTAAAGGAGACGGAGTTGGCCAGCCGGGCAAGATGTAGAGGCAGGATCAAGCGGGTAAATAAACAGACAAGACCCGTCGAATGTAATGACGCATTAACGGTGTCGGAAGAGACAACGATGGCTGAGACGACGCCTCAGATATCGTCGTTGGAAAGGGCTCGCCGAAAAGGAACAAGGAAACACACGAAGAGATCGAGCGAGCACCGCAAGAAAGGGCGCAAGCGCCGCGCAAGGTACACAGGATAGGTGCTGAGGTGGAATCAGAATGTGTCTGGCAGGGCTGAGTGACATATGTTGTGTTAATGTTCTTGTTATCCTGTGTCTCAAGTGTATGTCGAGCGAGTCAGTGTTCTGTGCGATGATGTGATGTATAGTGTTGTATAATTGTTGTATAGACAGAACTTTGTACGTTTGTATTGTTTGGAATGTGTGATGAAGTGTTGTAGGCATGTACCTGTGGCTATATTTCATGTGTTGTGGAATTGAACTACAATGTACGATTGTATTGAGCGATCTATTGTGAATGAGAAGTGTCATGAGCGACTGATGGTGTTACAGTCTGTGAGAGTGTGTGGTGACTGTTCGCGCTCGTTTGTGTGGTTTTGAATATTATGAGATAATATTCTTAAAGTGGGGGGCAGTGTCACAGAACGAGCGCTAAAAAAAGAGCGCGCCGCCAAATCCTTGCGACAACGGGCGGCAGAAACGCCGCGAGGTAAAAAGAAAAAAAAAAGAGAAAGCAAACATCCAAGGCTCCCGGGCGCGCGCTCTCCCCGCAGAAGCACGGCTTCGCAGACGAACCTCCTCACCACACAGCGGCGGCCGGGCAAGCGCTAGAAATTTCCAGAACGAACGGGGCGGGGTTAGACCGAGTGAATCACCATCAGGAGAGGGCAGTCGAACCGTCTCGTGCCTCTCCCCAGCCTTCGCTGCGCGTCGCGCCGACGAAATGAGGAGAACATTCTGGAAGGTGGCGCGGAACGTATTTAATCGAGCAGCCGAGACGAGAAAGCAGGAGGAGACGGAAAGTTAGCGCCGGAGCGCGTAGGGATTCTGCCGTGGAGTCGGCGAAGGTTCTGTTCGTAGTGACAGAACAGGAGGTGACGGAAGTTAACGCCAGAGCGCGTAGGAATTCCGCCGTGTAGTCGGCGAAGTTTTGGTCCGTAGGGACGGCTCGAGCTAAAGGCAAGGGCGTGGGTTTACCGCTATCGAGCGAAGACGCGGGCAACAGCTGCGTGTGTGAAGCCGACGGATTTCCGGCGAAGAAGTTTGAAGCTTGGAGAGTGGCCTATTGAAGACGGGAGTTTTCCTGGAAGAGAAACTCCGGCGAGGTTTCCTGGAAGAGAAACTTCAGAGGGCTGCGGAACGACAACAACGCTGGACTTTGAGTGAGTGATTCTCGGAAGAGTATCATCTAGACTCTGGTTACAAGAACTTTGGACTGAATAGGTTTTCTATCTCTTTAGTCTTTAAGTGTCTTGGTTGTTCAATGCATGCGACTGCATTGTAGTGCGTATTGTTGTCCGTGTCCGTTGTATTAAGTGTGGCTGATTGCGTTGTGTAGTACGTTGATTGATTGGTTTGATTGGTGTCATATTGTATGCAACTATTGTGGAGTGTGCATTCTTATGTATTGTTTTCGATCTGCCATTATTGAGAATATAATTTGTTTGTTTATCAACTCTCGGCTCTGACTTGTTCTTTGGGCCACGACCGGCGTCCGCTGGCGCACCAAAAAGGACCACTTCAAAATTGTCCACGCTTTCGTGGTGCGGTTCGGGGGGCCGATACTTCGGCTCTTGGAATTAGCCCGGCGATTGCCTCCCTAATAAACGGGACATGTGTGACACACGGCTACCTGTTTTTCATGCAACCTTACCTTATCTCCAAAATATCAGGTGATGGCAGTATGAGGCAAAGCAGTTAGACCTTTTCAGAGTAGCTTTATGCCTTTCTATAAATTGCAGTGCCATGTCCTCCTCTGGCAGAGAGGTGCTAGGCAATAGGAGGTAAGGGAGTGCCAGCCCGTTGAAACTTCGATGCAGCACACAGCAATATTTGGTTGCGCATATGTCCTGTGCCTTTTTAAAATGAAACTTGTACTGGCATACAGTGAACTGTAAATGTTGTCAGCATTAGATGTACAAAAAAACCATCACGAAGGCAGTGAGCCCTTATCACCTATTTTCCTTGCACTACAGCTATTCTGGGATGAAGAGAATGGCCATAAGGAAGATAATAATAATAATAATAATAATAATAATAATTCGCACCAACTGGTTTCATTATAACAAATGATTCCAGCTGATTCCATTTCCAGGCCAGCTGGTTTCATTTTCAGTACCGAGTGGTTCATGCTGGGACTAACTGGAACATGTTGCTAATGTGTTGGCTTGTACTTAATCCCAGCTGTATACAGCCATGATTTCAGTTAAAGTGAACTGAAACCGTAGAGTATTTTCACCTGGAATAGAAAGAATGTAGAAAGTGATGCATCCAAAGGCAGAAAAGAAAACAAAGAGGAAAGATACAACAGGGAACAGAGCAAGAAAAAAAATGCGAGCTCTCAAAGAGAAAGAGAGAAAGAAGGAGGCACACGCACACTGCACTTCTCTCGCCCTCATTTTTGAGGGCTCCTCGTTTTTTCTCTATGCGTCACTTTTTTGCCGTTACCTGGCTAAATTTTCGCTCCTATACACAGATCGACTGAATTGACGGTGCACTCAGATTTAGCGTACATGCTCGTTGTCACATCCTGTCCCAAAATTTTCATGCCTGTCGTGCCAGAAAACAGCTTTGCAATGAAAATCACTATCGTGCAGCTGAGGAGCTGTATCATACACAGATCATAATGTCTGCCTGATCGCACGAAGTAACGGTAATAACTTAGTAGTACACCATGCATAACACAAACGTTCAGTGAGTCCTTAAGTTACGTCGTCTTAACTGCAAAAGTGCAAGTTGTGCTTTGCCAGCATTTTCCTCAACTATGAGCCATAGACTACAGCTGTGTTTGTATGAATACAAAAGAGAGTACTGTTTAAAATGTTAAGTACACTCACTATACAAGTAAAAATATGGTTATCGGCATTTCTAAGAGTTACATTTTCTTGTAAAGAACTGACCCATACTTATGTCAAGATTCGTGCCGAAAGTACGTCTTGCCCAAGGATATTTCTGAAAAATTCAGCATATTCCACGTAGCTCCGGAATCGACATTATGCGAAGCATGCGGAGGCATGCTTAGCGTGACCATGTTGTGATTTTTTTATAGCAGCACGTCATGAAATTATGCCAAATATACGTCCAAATGTTCCACACACAGACATACATTGAAGAATTTCAAGTGTTTATATAACCACTTGTTTGCACTTGTGCAATGATGCAAACATGAACTTGAGCATTAGGAACACCAGAATCAATAAGCTGGTATGAAGTGCTGGTGCTAGTGAGGAAGGTAGCCCTGGACGCTGCTGCATAAATCAACTTCCGTGCATGGCACCTAGCAACAATTGACGTCAACCCGATATCACAGCTGCATCATAGGAGTACATATGTAATTTTTATAAAGCTGGATTGGCACCACTGCAACCACTATTAACGTTTCATGACCATATTAAGGTATTGAGCTATTTGAAAAGTAGGTCCGAGATCTGGCGTGGCTTTGTTGTAGAATATGCTTGAGTGCCACGCAGAATGCTTGGGTTCGTTTCCTGATGGGACCGCGACATTTATTCTTTGCATTCGTCGGGTCAGCGCTGCCGATGTGAGGCTTTTTAGATGCGAAGCATCTCTGACTCACGTGTTTAACGCCGTACGTACGTCCGTGCGAACGCACCGCAGCGCGTTTCTCTCACTGCAGGTATTGGAGCACTGCCAAGTAGGTCAAGTTGCAGCTGCGCGTTGACGTCTCACCCGCAGCAGCTGCCGGCTCCTCCACCCGCTCATAACACACATCTCTCCCACTTCACCCTCTCCACCACCCGCAACGCTCGACCGCACGTCGAGTGGAAACACTTTTTTAGCTCGTTATCTGCGATGAAACTTACACGAAACCCAACCCGCCTCCCATGTCTTTGCGTTTCAAACAAACGTTTACTCGAGTAAACATTACACCGAGTTCGCTTCCAGCCGTTCTTCCAGCACCCGCGTCGACGCCCGTTTCAACTGGGTCAACGACGTGAGCACCACTGCTGCTTCGCATCCCAGCAGGGTTCTCTTCGAGAAAATGGTTCATAATTTCTCAATGCTTACGCGTCAAAATGTTTCTCGTGTGTTCTCGTCATTCCTGGGTAGATGCAAAAAACTTGGGGCACATAGCCGCCCGCGGGTATGTGTCACTGTTCAGCAGGAAGCGTTTGACGACACGCGTAACAGGATTGTGACCTTATTTATGTCTTCACCGGCGCGTCGTATTCGTCAAACTATGGAAGTCTCCCATACTAATTTTCGTTCACGCCAAGTTAAGGAGGTGATCACGAGAGCACCCAGACGTGAGCGGCTAGATAGATAGATAGATAGATAGATAGATATGTAGGCTTATGCCACAGGAGCGAAAGAAAGACACGCCTGAACGATAACCGATGCCAGCCAGGAACGTGAGCCGTGGCTTCACGTGCCACGGCCTAGCGCCTTCTTTATTTTCTTCTGTCGCCATCGCGCGCTCTCCGGTTTGCGCGCCGCCCGAACGAGGGCGCTACAGGGCTCCTCGTGTAGACTGGAAGTCGGAATGTGACATGCCATTTCTGGTATTCCAACGGAAGATCAGTCGTAGATGAGAGGTTTTCTAGGGCGGTCTCCAGGTACGCCGGCTTGAGTCGGTCCAAGCTGACTGTCTCTTCACGGCCGTTCTGAAGTAGAGTGGCAGTTTTGGGGGTGCGGTGAAGAACGCGGAATGGTCCGTCGTAGGCTGGTGTCAACGGTGGTCTGACCTCATCGTGGCGCACGAAAACATGTGTTGCAGTGGCCAGATCAGGGTGGACGAATATGGTCTTGTGTTCTGAAGGTCTGGGTGGAGTGGGCCGGAGGTCTTGAACGCAGTCGAAGAGGCGTTGTAGGAATTGCTGTGGCTGGTATGGTAGCTTCGTTGACGTGAAGATGTCTCCCGGAAGCCGTAGAGAAGTGCCATACACCAGCTCTGCTGTTGAGCACTGCAGGTCTGCCCGGATGACAGCTCGTAAACCTAAGAGCACCAGTGGCAAGGCATCAACCCAGGTGGCTCTATTGAGGCGGGTAGTCAAGGCTGTCTTCAGTTGTCGGTGAAGGCGTTCCATCATGCCGTTGGCGCAGGGATGATAAGCCGTGGTACGGCAACGTCTGGCTCCGAGGATGCGATTAAGGCAAGTAAACAGCGAGGACTCAAACTGACGTCCACGGTCTGTTGTCACGGTGCCAGGACAGCCAAAACGGGATACCCACGTAGAAATGAAAACGCGGGCAACTGTCTCGGCTGTGATATCTTGAATTGGAACAGCCTCTGGCCAGCGTGTGAAGCGATCGACCATGGTCAATATATAACAGTACCCCTGAGACACTGGTAGAGGGCCCACAATGTCTAGATGAACATGGTCGAAACGACGGCCGGGTGGAAGGAAAGGTTGGGGCGGCGTCTTAGTATGACGGGAGACCTTTGTCATCTGGCAGGGCAGGCACATGCGCGTCCAAGCCCGCACATCACCGTTGATTCCGGGCCAGACATAGCGCTGGGTGAGAAGACGCTGAGTAGCCCGAATGCCAGGGTGACAGATGTGTAAGGAGTGGAAAACGGTGCGTCGTAATGAAGCGGGAACGAAAGGGCGGGGAAGGTCAGCTGAGACATCGCACCACAAGCGCTAAGATGATAATGGATGAGGCACCAGGCGTAGTCAGAGAGAACGGGGTTTCTCCCGAAAAGCGCCAAGCTCTCTATCATCCTGCTGTGCCGAGGAGAATGAGGCCCAGTCGATAGTTGGCGGTGGAGAGTCAACCGCGGCTATACGAGAAAGGGCATCTGCGGTGGTGTTGTCAGCTCCTTTCACGTGGCGGATGTCAGTCGTGAACTCCGATATATAAGCCAGATGGCGGAGTTCACGGTACACGTACTTGGATGAGTTAGTGCGGAAAACATACGCCAATGGCTTATGGTCAGTCAGCACGTAAAACGAGCATCCTTCCAGGAAATAACGAAAGTGCTGTATTGCAGCGTAGATGGCTAGTAATTCCCGGCCAAAGACGCTGTAGCGAGTCTCAGCAGGAAGTAGCTTCCGAGAGTAAAACGACAAGGGTCTCCACTCGGAGTTAATGCACTGCTGTAAGACGGCTCCGACAACCACGCTGAATGCGTCCACCATCAACCGAGTAGGGGCGTTGCTGCGTGGATGAATGAGAAGCACGGCGTTAGCGACCGCTTGCTTAGCAGCAGCAAAGGCGGCCTGGGCCTCTGACGACCAAGGAATGGCGGAGGACGGGCCGGCGGTCGACCGAAGGAGGTCGGTGAGCGGTCGTAGCAGTTCGGCACAGTGTGGTATGAAGCGCCTGGAAAAATTCACAAGCCCCAGGAATTGGCGTAATTGGCGCAGTGTGGTAGGCTGAGGATAATCCTGAATTGCTTTAACGTGGGACCGGAGAGGGCGTATTCCTTTGGATGATATGTGATGGCCCAAGAACTCGAGCTCAGATGCGCCGAAAGTACACTTAGAGGCGTTCACAACGAGGCCGTCCTGCTGAAGACGTTGGAACAGAGCGCGTAGATGGTGCTCATGATCTTCAGGTGTGCGGCTGGCGATGAGGACATCGTCAAGGTACGTAAACACAGTAGGAAGACACCGTGTGACCTCAGAAATGAACCGCTGGAAAGTTTGAGCCGAATTGCGGAGTCCAAAAGGCATCCGAACGTATTCAAACAACCCAAAGGGCGTCGTGATGGCGGTCTTAGGTATGTCGGCGGGCTCGACAGGAATCTGGTGGTACGCCTTAACAAGGTCCACTTTGCTGAAAATTGTGCAGCCGTCGAGGCGCGATGTAAAATCCTGGATGTGAGGATAGCTGTCGTGGACAGTCTTGGTGTTCAATGCTCGATAGTCCCCACAAGGACGCCAGTCACCAGGATCACGCTTTGGCACCAAATGCAGCGGGAAGCCCAAGCGCTTGACGACGGGCGGATAATGCCGAGCTGCAGCATGTGGTCAAACTCCCGTTTAGCAATAGCTAGGCGGTCTCCGAACAGGCGGCGTGGTCGAGCGGCTGCCGGTGGACCCCGGGTGACGATGTGGTGTGTCACCGTATGTTTAGGCGGCTGAGTGAGGTTGCACGGTTTAGTTAACTCCGGGAAACTCGCCAAGGTTTTCTCGAACGGTGAGGAAGGTATCAGCATGCGGATGGCCATTGGAGCGATGTCGGACAGGACTCCCGAGATGGAGAGACGAGTCTTACCATCTATGAGGCGGCGCCGCCGCACGCTGACGTCCAAATCGAAGTATGAGAGGAAGTCCGAGCCGATGATCGGTTGAACCACGTCTGCGATGACGAAAACCCAACGGAAAATGCAGCGAAGGCCGAAGTCGAGGGTGAGAGATCGGAGCCCATACGTTGCTATAGACGAGGCGTTGGCAGCACGAATCACTTGCCCCTGTGACTTTGAACGATCAGCCTTAGTCGGGGGCACAACGCTAATTTCCGCGCCCGTATCTATAAGGAACCTGGCGCGAGATAGCTGGTCCGTGACCATGAAAAAGCGGCTGGGACGAGAAGGGAGATCACATGCCGCCGTCAGTGATCCCGGCAGGCGTTTCCCTGTCACGAACATGGGGGTGTACACTTCGTGGCTCGGTGTCGGAAACGCCGGTGGTACCAGCAGAGGGGTGGAGGGCTGGGACTCCGAGCATCTCGTGTGCGTGGAAGAGCTCGATGACCGGAACGAGGCGAACGAGTCTCCTGCAGGGGGCTCCGGAGTGCGGCAATGGAGGCGGCGACTTCGTCGATGCGGGCCTCAAGGCGCGAAATCGCTATGTCTGCTGGTGGTAAGACAGCGTTGACAGATGGGGAGGTTGCTTCATGAACCTGATCGTTGAGCTCCGCCAGGCGGTCGAGATTGACGTCGCCGGCCGCCACGAGGACGAGGCGGATTGGCTGAGAAAGGCGTTGGAGGAAGAGCTCGCGAAGCAACGCTGAGTGGGCAGAGACGTCGTGTTTCCCAAGAAGCTGTCGCATTCGGCGCAGTAGTTGGGAGGGGCGCCTGTCGCCAAGGTCCCCCTCTGCAAGGAGCTGCTGTAGGCGGACGCGTTCCGAAGGCATGAATCGTTCCAGCACCTTGGTTTTAAGGTGCTGATATGGCGTAGTGTCCGAGGGGTTGGAGAGGATGTCGGAGAGCTCGCTGGCAACGTCAGGAGGAAGGACGGAGGCTACGGGGTAGTAGCGTGTCGTTTCCGAGGCGATGCGGTACAGAGAGAATTGCGCCTCGACCTGATGAAACCAAACTTGCGGGTCCTGTGGCCAGAAAGATGGGAGACGCAGTTGCACGGCCGAGACGTCCTGCGGACGTGAGGCTTGTTGAGGGCGCATTCGAGTCAGTCATTGTCTTCGTCCGAGGTCACCACTTGTAGGCTTATGCCACAGGAGCGAAAGAAAGACACGCCTGAACGATAACCGATGCCAGCCAGGAACGTGAGCCGTGGCTTCACGTGCCACGGCCTAGCGCCTTCTTTATTTTCTTCTGTCGCTATCGCGCACTCTCCGGTTTGCGCGCCGCCCGAACGAGGGCGCTACAGATAAATAGATAGATAGATAGATAGATAGAGAGATAGATAGGTAGGTAGGTAGGTAGGTAGATAGGTAGGCAGGTAGGCAGGCAGGCAGGCAGGCAGGCAGGCAGGCAGGCAGGTAGGTAGGTAGGTAGGTAGGTAGGTAGGTAGGTAGGTAGGTAGGTAGGTAGGTAGGTAGGTAGGTAGGTAGGTAGGTAGGTAGGAGAAATGCTTCGCCTGTAATATCTTTACTCACATTTGTAAAGCAGCAACGGTAAAATAAATATGAATTACTTTTCTTAGGTTTATCAATCACAAGAAGGCTGTTTGTGTGTGACGCCTTTTTGTTGATAATCTTTCAACACAACACTTTCAATGCAATACGTTCCTTTCTTGCAATTAATTACATTGATACTATATAATATCTCGCGCATGCCTGTGAGAGTCAGCTATAGAGAATATGTCGGTGTACGCTAGGCATGGCGATTTGTAACCACCTCATATTTTCTCATATTTTGTCATATTTTCTCATATTTTTCTTCGGTCGTGTATTGAATGAGTTGTGCAATTATATATCTATAGTGTACTCTATGTAAATTACAAAGTTATGTTAATCTGTATGCATGTATTATGAAGGTAATCTATATGTACTGAGCTATTTAGTACATCCGTTGGTGTATATTTTAATTTGTGTATGGTTTGTAGGCAAAACGTGTTTATTTGTGGTGGGCTCACATTTTCCTTCGGGTCCTGTACTAAGTGATTTATCTGTTCAGTACATATATTTTTTTTGTTGTTGTTATTGTTGTTGTCCGTTTATGTACTGAGAACACCGTTTACACTGGTGCCAAAACGGGGGTCCGCAGCTTCGTCAAGCTATCCTTGCGATGGCTTTTTCTGCCGGCCTCCGGCATTGTGTACTATGTACATGATGTCAATAAAGTTCACTGTTCACTGTTCACTGTTCATCTGCATGCTGTGAAAGAGCTTTTCGTATTGCTCTTCACATATGCGTTAATTCGTTCCATTTATGCACTTGGAACTGCATGCATGCTTTCTGACGCGAGGACGGGCGTTGCTGTTACATGCAGCATTCAGTATTTCTTTTGTCGAGCTACACGATAGGACATGGCACCGCGCTTATAAAGCACTGCGCATTGCGCCATGTCCACTTATACTCTATGAATGAGTCTTGACGCTGTCAGCCACAATAATTCTTCACATCCATTTGCTGGTGCGCAAAGTTTAAACACAGTTGATTGATTGATTTGTGGGGTTTAACGTCCCAAAACCACCATTTGATTATGAGAGACGCCGTAGTGGAGGGCTCCGGAAATTTTGACCACCTGGGGTTCTTTAACGTGCACCCAAATCTGAGTACACGGGCCTACAACATTTCCGCCTCCATCGGAAATGCAGCCGCCGCAGCCGGGAATCGAACCCGCGACCTGCGGGTCAGCAGCCGAGTACCTTAGCCACTAGACCACCGCGGCGGGGCAGTTTAAACACAGTGAAAGGTCATGAAATATATATATATATATATATATATATATATATATATACATATATGTGTATGTGTGTGTGTGTGTGTACTCGATAGCAGCATCCGCATCCACACGGGCGCGTGCGTGCGTGCACACGCGCGTTTTAATGTCGGGTACCCCTAGCTGCCTGTAGCACGCGCACGCTATCGCGTTTCTGTGAACTCACCGCCGCACCCGTGGAGAATACAAAAGAACGCATGGTCTCATGTACGCAAGCCACTTGGAGCCGCCGCACTGAAACTCTGTATTGATAGCCTGTTTCGCTCCTGCAAGGGCTCTGTGCCGCAAGGAAAACATAAAGGTGCAAACGTCCTCCGGCTAGCTCATACCTCGAATTTTCAGTGACACATTTTCATTTCCACACGGGCGCGTGCGTGCGTGCACACGCGCGTTTTAATGTCGGGTACCCCTAGCTGCCTGTAGCACGCGCACGCTATCGCGTTTCTTTGAACTCACCGCCGCACCTGTGGAGAATACAAAAGAACGCATGGGCTCATGTACGCAAGCCACTTGGAGCCGCCGCACTGAAACTCTGTATTGATAGCCTGTTTCGCTCCTGCAAGGGCTCTGTGCCGCAAGGAAAACATAAAGGTGCAAACGTCCTCCGGCTAGCTCATACCTCGAATTTTCAGTGACACATTTTCAGTGTCTGTAGATTGTTGTCTACACAACCTGCTTTAATATTTTTATACTGTTTTCACACTTTGTGGCCACCAGGGTTGCCACCTTTTCTTAAACAAAAACAGGCCCTTCAACGAGGAAAGGAGGGAGGGCCGAGGATACCTGGATATTAATGTCCAACAATAGACACCATGTCAGGTCTTTGGCATACAGTGCCATTTCAAAATAATATTGCTTTCTTTGAGTCAAATAAACCTGATATAAACGCATAAATGGCTCACTGAGCTAACCTACTAGTCAAATCGCTGGCATAAAATATCTATGGTTACAATAATGCTTTGTTTCCCTCATTTAAAAAAGAAAAATTGGGGGACCCTTAAGCTTTGATTATAAGAATTGAGCACGATAACGATACCCTGGTTCTAGTGCGTACTTCAAGCACATGGTGCATGAAATCTTTTCAAACTTGGTATGCACTCACTATGTGGTCTGAAGGAAAGTGTGCAGCAAAATGTGTGCATTTTGTTATGGCTGGCTACCTTTTAACTATGAAGTCCTCAAGATAATCACATGTTCTGATGCCTGATTACAGTGCACGCTTGTATCAAGAAATATTACTGTGATATACATATTGAATTGTGAAGGCAGTATACAGGATACATGTGTTTGCAAAGCCTAACATTATTTTCACTGCAATTTCAAGCAGGTGAAGTTATTTTCCTTAATTTCCAAGCAGATGTGTGGCTGTGCGTTTGCAATGCCTGCTTGCATTGCAAACGGCCTGGGCTTGATCCTCCCGCAAACTGGGAAATTTTTTATTACTTATTTTATTTGCATCTTTCTTGATTTTTCTGGTTGCTCACAGGGTTCATCACTCACAATCAACGATGCCCACGAGATTTTTAAAACTATCGCGTTAAAACTGGCATAAAAGGGTAACAATGTATGACTGATTGAATAAGCTTTTACAGCTTATGCCAAATCACATTGGTGTGATGTTGAAATCTTTAGGTCCATTGTTAGACTACCAAATGTCATGGTTTTCACTTTTATGTCTGTTTAGGGGTACAGCAATTAACTGGCCAGGAAGTGTAAATAGATTTTTCTTTATTTGGAAACATGCAGGAGTATGATAAAGTCAAGCTCCCTTTCCCTTGAGTAATTTGAGTTGTATATGTATTTTGAAATGGTGTTTGAAAATCACAGCAGCTGTGCCATTACACCGCTTCATGGCAAAAGCTTAGTATCGAGTTCTGGAGAATTTATGTACGTTGCCTGCTGCAGCTCAGACAATCGTTAATCTGGCTTAAAATATATAGTATATATATTGAATTCTCACTTTAAATTTTGCTTATTATGCAATTTAACTCACCCTTCGTGTATTCATCGATATTTTTCACATAATACCAGAAATTTACAGAACTTCATGCCTAAAAATAGTGTGACACAATCTTCACTAAAATAGGGCCATCAGTTTATGAGAAAAAAGTGGGACGCATGTGGCTCATCGACCAATGAAGCATCTTTGAATAAGTGGGGCAACACATGTCACATTGTCTCATAAGGGCACTAAGCTGTAATTCTGCTGCCAAATTTCTTGCCCAAAAAGGCCCAATGGGAGCAGTACAGAGGAACACTTCTAAAACTGTGGGAGAAAAATTGCAGTGAACCTTAATTTCAGATTTTCTACGCAATTCTGCGCCTCTGCCTGTGGCATTGAGTCTAGCGGCTCTGTCCCAAGGTCTTCACATACACGTACCCTTTCAGCTTGTGTCTGTCTTGTCGGTAGGTGGCGATAATATTGAAACTCGTCGAAAACAAGGAGAAAACAGCAGGCATAGATGAGTGCACTCATTCATAAGAAAATAAAAAAAAGAGAATATTGCTTTTCATTCACATTTAAGGAAGCTGTGTCTATGCATGTCTTGTCTTGTATCTGCAATGAATAAGGGCGAACATCTCAGTTAAGCCTGCGTTTTCGCAAATAATTAAAATTGTGGTAATGAATCATGGCAAGCCACTTTGACGTGGTGTCAATGCACTGAATGCTGTAAGTGTGTTAACAAATGCTGCATCATATTCGTGAACTCTATTCAGGTGTGACATATTTGCTTTTCTCATATATCTTGGATGATTGATGATCTTGAAAATTCATGTTCTCTTTGGCTTCGACTGTATGAAGCAGCAATTTTGCCATATTTTTCCTTTGGCACGAAATTTTAGCAACAGTGTCTTAGTCACAGCTTTTGGTCTCATTGCCTCTCCTCATAATGATAAAAAAATCAAAGAATGTGCTGTTTTGTGGCATCCATCAAACATGAAAAAACAGTTATGCATGTATGCTATGTTGTTAGGCTATGCAAGGAACTGCTTCATTTTTCATTCGAGTGCACTTCCACAATGATTTTAGGCAGATATAATTTTTGCAATTTAGAAAGAAAATCTATAGTTGCATGATAAAATTCTTTAAAAATCTGAACAGAAGAATACCATAAATTTGAAACTTTAGCTACCTGGTACGCAATATGACACCGGCTTAAAAAAATATTAACAGAATAAAAGATTTTAAACTCAACGTATCACTGATACCATGCATTGTAAATGTGCAATATATAGTTTCTCAGTTTCCTTAATGTTTCTGGTACACCACAACTGGAAGGCATTGTGCTGATGGCAACGTAAAGTGGCAGAGAAAGTTTTACTGAGGAAAAAGTGGGATGCATTCATTCTATTAACCATCAAAAGGTTAAGAAATTGATGCCCAACAGTGGAGTTTCCTTCACAGCAACAAAAACCCTGCATTGAACTACAGTGCGTGCACACACCATCTCTCCAGCACTTTGCTCATGCACTCTGTCATGGCAGAATTTGGTACCAATGCAGTGAACAGCTGTAGGCCACTGTTTTCAACATGTGTTGCATATAAGACTCCATCAGCAACAACGGTCGGTGAAAACTGTTTCATTACCTTTTTTGTGTTGCCAATGCGTGATTAGACATTCTGAATTACGAGCTTTCCAGTGACATAAAAGAAATGTACATTAAAAAAATTGATTGGCGGTAGGAAATAATCAGGCCCTCGAAATCCACAGAACTGTTAAGAAAGGGTAGGTATTCATTGGTACAAGCACATTCCTGGAGCTGAGTAGCCAGCTGCGCTACGCAACTTCTCAAGTCTTTTTTTTTCTTTTAATGTGCCAGGGCGGATGCTGTGTATCATATTGTTGCACAAGTTTTCTTTTATTTTGGTGTACTTAACATTTTAAAACATTAGTAAACTTTTAAAACATATACAGTTTTGCAAATCATGACTGTTGAATCGAACACAACAAAATTAAATTTGGAGTGTTAAATCACCTAATATTTGTAGAGATCGAATCACACTTGTCTAAAACACCCAGCCGACCGCTCCAGTTGCTGTTTTCTGTAGAAATATGTTAATGCCGACACCGTATAAATATCTGACATGGCATACGGCGTGGTAGGCCTTTGTGCGATAATTTAAGCGTGAACAGAAGCATGTAGCTAAGGTGACGTAGAAGCCGTCACTAACAAGAGCCATGCGCTCCGCTGCTCTGGACAAGTGTGATTCCACCTGTACAGCTGCAGTGTTGGCATTTTTTTTTGGGGCATGAAATTCTCCATGTTCACTTTACATCTGGTCTATTATATAAAAACATGGAAATAAAAAGAATAACAAATAAAACCTAGGTCTGAGTGAGAATAGAAGCCAAGCTGCTTGTGTGGCAAGCAGGCATTCTACCACAAAGCCACGTGCCTGCTCAAAAATAATTTTCATGCTTTACAAATACTTGCGTCTAGTATACACGCTTCACAATACAATATGTAATATCGCAGTATTTCATGGTACAAATGTGCATTGCCACTGGCCATCAGAACGTGTGATTATCATAAGGAATTCGTTGTTTAAAGCAGCCACAAAAAAAACAAAAGGCACAAATGCTACTGGAGTATTCTCTTAGGACCATGTACTGGGTGCATATAAAGTTTAAAAACATTTAATGCGCATAGTTGCTCATGATTTAAAGCATACTACACAGTACCTGTATTGCGTGGTCTATCCTGTGTCCCATCTCTGCGCTCTTCGAAGTAACTATGTGTACACATCAAGAAGCTCGCTTAGCCACCATTTAGAAATCTATTACAAAGACCGCAACTATATGCGAAACCCTTACTAGCACAAGCCACTTTAAACATTGATTACGTAGTAATAATCTGCAGTATAAACTTTTCAAGTAATGTTACCCTGCAAAAAGCATGCACTAGGTGGTTGGAGTATGCACTAGGGATAGGATATCACTGTTGTGTTTTACTCAAACCTTGAGGGTCCCCTAATTTTTTTCACCAAACAATTGTAAGATTCATAGATAGTAATGTTCCACAAGCATGGTATTATAAATAATCACCCTTTTGGCCTATACTGGAAGAGTGGAGGGGGTGTTGTTAGGAGTGAATTTACAGGCTGTTAAGAGTGTATGGAAAATTTGACAGATTGTTGTGTAAGTATGCAAGCATTAGGGCATGTCAGTTCATATTAAATACCTGAAAAAGATCACAGGCAGGGGTCCTGATAGGACTCTTGAAAGCATTTCATCCTAGGAAAGAAGTGATGCGTCATTGACACATCTGTTGAAACTTGGAAGGTCAGAAAAGTATTTCAAGCGTAGGTATGTGACGTTTCTTGACAATACATGACTGTGACATTGCACACTTCCATACTGCACACGTGCCTGTTTCCTAACATACTTGCTAGCGAAGCCACAACAGGGTGTTTATCAATTTAAATTTTTTCAAATTTAGTGATTTTTCCAGGTTTTTCACATAGATTAAAAGCAAACTCCATGACTATAATGTCTTCTTGGAAAATGTGTGTTGGAAAGAACACTTTAGCAGTAAAAAAATAAAATAAGAGGCACTCATATAAAACAAATGAACACATTTTACACACACACTCATAATGCTGTGAGTGTATGTGGTAATTATGAAAAAATGTGTGTATCTGGTCAAAACAAAACTTGTGACCCAGGCACTGAGGAAGTTGGCTGTTTGGTTTTTGGAACAACCAGAACCCAACCACACAAATAAAATCAACTGCAGCTGCAAGTTTGAAGGAGCCTGCGATAGTCCAACAGTGCAGCCAATGCTGCTAGGAAACGTAAAGGTGGCGCTATCTCGCGGCATTCGTATAAAACAAGGATGCAACAGCCCGGCCAGTTGGCTTACTGGAGCACATTCCAGTTCATTATACTGGCTATAGCCTGCAGGCCATTTAGGATTGGATTAGATTACCTTGATCTAGACTGCTGTATTTACTAATGATTTGCATCCCCGTCTCATTTGTAAATGTCTAAAATATACTTTTCAGCAAAAAGGAGTACTTACGTATTTTATGCGACCTTGTATTGACAACGACTAACAACAATGTCGCAACAACGAAACTGTACAGCAAAATTTACTTTATCCTTTCTTTCACTCTCTTTTTGTTTGCACAATGCACACATGCTTGTAGGTGTTTTATTTCTCTGGGTTCTGACACGTGGAGCACAATGAAAGTACTCAGACACCTGCAATAAAAGCTGCGGTAGCGTTTGAAGCGCTGATGTTTGAATATGGGGTGGAAAAAAGTAATCTGTCAGACCGCAACTGTTTCCCCGATTCCATAGGTAAATAAAAGATGCAGAATCATGATTTAGGCAAATTTGTGAGTGTTCACCATAGAAGATTTTACAAAGGAACGGGTTAGAAGCAGTCAGAGAGCGTAACAGCGCAGATTTCACAACTGAAATTTATTTGGAAAAGGAAAGAACATATATAGAAAATATTGACTCATCAGAACTATGCACATGTACACATGTGTTACAACACAGAATGATTCATGTCTTCTCTAAGACCTTATGTTCTTCATCTAGACGAGCGTTACATGAAATACTTATGCACTTGTTGTTAGATCTAATGAAAATGCTCCGGCTACTTCACACATGCGGTAATCAACATGTCAATATTTCATATTTGTTTTCTACAAGTGGGGCACACACAGGGCTGGGTAGTATCGCAATAGTATTTAAGAGATACTTCTGAGTGTCTGTATTGCTGTATCGAGGCACTTTTAAAAAATGTATTTGTATCTCAGTAGTGAAATACTTTTACGGTGTATCGCATGTATCGCGATACTATCCAGGACACGGGTATCTTGTTACTTTTGTTTTTTCGTAAATGAGCTGAGACGTGTTGACAATGAGGAAAAAAATTTCTGCTGTGACCTTGGCAGTCCACGGCAAGATATGCACCCACCATTTCTAGATTTCTGCTGAGGGCGAAATTGACTCCTACCTTCTTGAAAGCGAGCTAGTTGCTTTGCTACCCGCATCCCATGATGTGTTTTAATGATGGCCTGCTTCAGCGTGACAACAATGTTATACTGCTATATTGAATTTCAGCAAAGATATTTTCATTGCGAGGAGTATTGTATACTGCACAATGGGCGCCATTTTTTAATGTATTTCCTCATGCCAATTGAACGAGTAGTGTTTGTTTTTCTCGTTTTTTTTCCAATTTTCTTTCGCAGCGCCCATTTGAAAAACTGGAGCTTATTGCGGAAGCCACAAACCACCCAAAGAGAATTTGGTGCCGTGTGCCATCTACGATACTTCTTTCTGCAGAGCATTTCTGAAAAACGCCAGCATGGCCAAACAGCGATTCGAAAGAGGTCTTTTTGAGTTTCCTTTTGCATTTCTTGTTTTGTCCGTTCTTAATTCTTTCTGCCTTTTCTAAGATGTTTCTAGAAAACACTAAACCTTCAACTGAAAGTTCGCTTGTTTATGGTTCCAGCACTTCGCTTGAACTATGCTCCTTCTAGCATAACTAATAGTGTTGCTGTTGAGTTCTGGATTTCAGTGTACAATGCGTGTGACTGATGCTCTCATATAGCATAGTTTTTTATTGCAACTGATATCTGTAAATATGTGGTTATTAACAATTATGTGCAGTGTAAGCATCCTTTGTAATGCCTTAATGACACTCGGAGAATGGCAAAAATATAATAAATCAATTTCATTTGCAAGTTTCAATGTGCTGCACATTTTAAATATTATGCTGCACATAACAAATGTTTGTATGGAGTATAACTATCCCCGAGATAGACAAAAGTATTTTAGTATATGTATTCTGGAATACTTTTTTGTCTTTTTGTAAACGTATCTCTGAAATATCCTGTCACATGAATTACAAATTTATCTCAGTATCTGTATTTTATGCTTCCAAACCACGCATTTCGATATCTGCATTCCAGAATACTTTTTCGGGCATCTCTGCCCAGCCCTGGGCACACATCCACATGGCCTACAACGAGCTACCAAATTAGACGTCATTTTAGCATCTGATAGCATTAGCCCATGCTCTCTTAAGCACAAGTTTGTGTAATGCCCCATTTCACCTAAATATTCGCAGCTGCAAGACAGTGGAATCCCATAAACCACGTCAGTAGTGCAAGGAGCATATCTGTGAACATGACTGAAGACACATTTGTTCCCTTTCCCTGGCTGCTGACACAATGCTCTATCCAGCAAAGTACACACATTATGCACTTTATTACGTGCTGAGAATGACATGTTTATGCAATAACGAGCACCAACATTTTTCAAACCATGTGCTATCCTGTGTATGTATGGGATAACTGCCTGCCTCTTTTTCTTGCTAACTTCTAGTGCACTAGAATCACAATGATAAAACTTCTCGATCTTTGAAATAAGTTTTTCCGACAAGGAGCAAATCACGTCACTCGGAAAGCCAGAATTTGCAAGGCGAGCAACTTGTGCATCAAATGCATGCGCCATAAGGTGCTCGCGTAACTTCTGAAGAGCGGCACCCAGCACAGTTGACGCAATGGCTCCCTGTATGGTTTTGAGTGGCCAGAATTAAAATTTAGAATTGGCTTTATGAATCTAGGTTGGTATTGCTATATATGTGATCTTTGACGAAAGCCTGTCTTAAATCAAGAAACTGTAGCTCATCAATTTTTTGAAACTCCAAAGTGAAACGCTGACATTTCGTTTTCCTTAACATCTTTCTTTATATTAGCAACCAGTAAAGAGCAATTGTTAATGTCCAGTAGAACTAAGAAGTCATGGACATATCAAACAGCGTGTGATGATAACCAATTCAAATGCTTTTGCAGCTGCCCGTCTACATACCCAAGAAAAATATAACTAACTACAGGTATATTCATGTTCAATGCAGATACCAGATTTTTGGACAAAATTATTTCCCTTCCAAGACACAACGGTAGAATTTAGGTGGCCTGCATGAGCTCTAAAAACGACGCAATAGAGATGCCACACTGGCACTGAAACAACAACTCATCATTATCTTCTCTCATGCACTGCTTTATACACTTCAAATCTTCACATTGGGGCAAACAATAATATAAATCTTTTACGTCTACACCGAATGCATTACGGCACAAAGAAGGTTGTTCACTTAGTGATAAAATGATAGATTCTGAGTTAGAAATTCTTAGCGGATCACAAGTCTTCAAACGCTCCGAATTTCTTTGAATATACTCTGAAACATTTATTTACCAAGTGTCTTTTTCTGAAACGACAGCTCTTAGTGGCAACATGAATCTTCACTGAAATAAAAACTGATAGTTTTTGCCTTTTTGCTTTTTTCACACTTGCCGCTACGTGTTCCTGATTAAGCGTTAGTAACAGGTCTTAAACTTACTCGTTCAGTCACCCGCTTTGTGCATCAACACTTTTTTTATTAATATATACCCTAAAGGCCCATTCAGGCATTACGCAGGGGGTTTTAGTTATACAATAAATTTGCAAATCAGAACACTGCCATTATAAAATTAAAGTGGTAAACAATGTAAAATACAGTTCCATAGACAAAGATGCAAAAGGAAAAAAAAATTGTGGCAGGAATGAAAACTCAATAAGAAAGACACAGCTATAGTGCAAAAAATATATATACAGAAAATTGCCATGAAAAAAATTGCCCCCTATCTGCATGTTTGACCAAAAATGTCGTCAAAAGACTATTGTATTTCGCCTGAAAAGAGTAAATAGACAGAAATATTTATTTGATGTTTTGCACGAGAAAACTGGTGAATGGGATCCTGGAGGTGTTGCGTCAGACATGAGCGCCATCTGGCGGTAATTTCAGAAAACGAAAGGATGGCCTTTGTTATAGCGAGCACGCAGCATGCGTGCAATCTTGGAGGCCATATTTTGTAGATTTCAAGACCGGTAGCAGCACAGTATCGTGTTAGCAAAGCGTAGGAGACTCGCCTTTCCATGCGAAGCGTCGCATTGTCAGCTGCAGTGCTTAGAATTACTTATTTATACCTTTTCTAGTATAAATAAACACAGTTCACAATATCGACGTGTTGATATTGTGCCTCAAATATGTTCAATATTTGCTTTTTATTGACAATCGTACAAGTATGAACACAGAAACTTGAGCAATACTGGTGGATGCTGTGGATGTGGTCGTACTTGAGCCTTTTTGCTGACAGACCAAAATTTTTGCATTGGAGTATCCCAAGCAAGACTATCATCTTTAAGGAGAAAATATATTTAAAATGAAAGAAGAGTAAAAATAAGCACATACATGCACTTACAAACTCACACGGATAGGTAAGTCATATGTCCAAGAAAATATCGAATTGGTTTACAAAGGTGGCACGATCAACGAATCAAGGGATGTCGCTTGGCAGTGTGTTCCAGTGATGTGTGCTTCAAAGTAATGGTGAGTGTTGATACATAACTGTGCGTGCCAAAAAGGGTGTATTTTGAATTGGTCATCAATGTGTTTCAAAATATTATGAGGTGTGTTTGTACAAGCTTCATGAAGGCACATTTACTATGATAAAGTGTACGAAAATGCAACAACAGTGACGACAGTCTGCGTTTTTCAAGAAGGGGTAATGAAAGTGAGTGTGTAATATCTATAGTGCTGCACTTGTGAGAATACCACTTGGTGATAAATCCTGCTGCATTTTATTTTAATTCTAGTTAATCGATGAGATATGATTGATGTGGGTTCTAGATGATGGATGCATATTCTATCTTTGAACGGACAAGTGTAGTGTATGCTAGCATTTTAGAGGTATAGTTCACCAAGTAAAGGTTTCTTTTAATAAATCCAAGTGCTTTTGACACCTCAGTAGTTATGATATGGATGCGCTTATGCTAAGGCAGGTCAGCAAATAAATGAATTCCAAGATACTTGAATAGGGATACTTTTTCAATGGGGAGAGCTTGAATTTCATATTGACTCATTTTTGTTTTATATGCTCTTGTAAACGTCATGGCCTTCGTTTTGGAAGTGTTAATTTGCCATGGTGACACCAAAATGTGAGTTTATTAGGGTCCAACTATAATGACTCGTTAGCTTGGGTACTGTCAATTTTTCTATAAATGATGTAGTTGTATGTAAATAATTTGACAGTAGATGACAAACCATGTCCAATGTCGTTGATGTAAATGAGAAACAAAACTGGTCCCATGATTGATCCCTGGGGTACACCAGACTTTGCATGTGAAAGTGAAGATGCATGTCCATCCGCATAAATTGATTGGCTGCAGTTGCTCAGAAAATGATTTATTCAGCTTTTTTCCAAACCAGTGGCTACCTTATCATTATACATAGAGCCATCTAGAGTTGAAAAGAAGCCTTCCTTGTCAGCAACCAAAACATGCAACTTAGCTTTCAGATGCGTCTCAGACAGCATGAACACCGTTGTGAGGAGTGACCAGGCTATGTACAACAAAGGCAAGCTGAAAAAGCCAGTAGGCTTTTTTTGTGAAGCTAAGTTGCGTGTTTTGGTTACCTTCATGCTACCTTCATTTACGTACTCTTCTATGAACATAATGATAAAAAATACTCATAGATTTAATAACACCATCTCAAGGAAATGAAATGAGAAGAGAGTGTGTTATTCTTGAAATATCTGCAATAAGTGCATAGCGGAGGACGTTTGCAGTTGCATCGCCAATAATAATAATAATAGCAATAATATTATACAAGGCAAGACATAGCCCAGCAAACCTCTTGTGATGGCAGTTCTAACCTAAGCACCAAACTGAAAGGCCTCCAAGCCAAGCCTAATTTGTGGCCACGACAAATATGCACAAATTTACCGATGTGAGAAATGCTGTGCTTGAAAAGCCAGATATGATATGTGATATGTAGAAGGAACATACATCAAAATAGTGCATGTACCAACATGGAAGCTAAGGAATGTTTTAGTCAATGGAAAGAATAAGCTGCCGAGCGAAGTTTCTGTAGTCTTCTTTACACTGTAGTCTGCCACGAGTGTGACAACATGTCAGTCTATGAGACCTGTGATTTCAATGAAAGAGTTAAACAACACAACAGTTCAAAATGAAGTCACCAAATCATGGGTGGCCTTGGATGCCCTCGCTGAACATGCGGAATATACAGGCTTTCAAATTGACTGGTCAAGCAACCGTGTTCTAGTCGAAGAAAACAAGCTTGCATCATGCCAGCACCTGGAATCCCTGCACATTCACACAGCTGCACATATACTCAATAAGATTTATGGAACGCTTACCATATACTTTTGGTGCTTACATCACGCACCTAGTCATACTTAAATACGATGTACCTTTCTTATGGCTGTCATTCAGAACAATATCAGGTGCCCAAACATCAGTAAACTTTGTGGTATTTTGATCGGTGTATCCTTTTGTCTGTACAATAAGAAGAAACAGTTATGCATTGCCTTTTTTAGGCCTCTTGTAGCTGTTCACGGTAGTTGCAGTCGGAGGAGTGACTTTTTGAGTATTGATCAAGGGTAATGCTTATTTTTGTGATGGTGGCACAGACTGCCGCCAGTTTCCATGAATCAGCCAGGTTTTATCAAAGTTCTTACAGTTTTCCAGCAAGGCCCCAATTCCCCGACTTTCCCAGGTTGGTAGACACCCTGCACAAACAAAGATAGATGGCAGTTAACTCGCGTCCTGTTCCCTGTCTTATGCAAGTGTCATTCTGCACTTTATTACCTTAGAAGTACTTGCTGCTAGGCAGGTTCGTATAACATTATTAGGGAAAATTCAAGACGATGCGAATGTGTGGTGCAGTGTAAATATTTTCTGTAGTTCAGCTGCGACTGATGCTCTTTTTCTGTGATTTTTCATTTTTCCAGTGGTGCTTAGGCATCTATAATTTTCCCCCTTAGCTTAATTACCTCCCTGAAGCTATGCATCATCTTGCCCATTAACAACCATTGTTAAACTATTGTGTGTGGCATTGTTGATGCAAATTGACCGTAGAGTATATGCTAAAGCTCGTGCAGGATCACCGGCTGAATGTGACAGCCAGTTCACCATTTATAGGACCCGAAGTATTGACATTTTCAATATATCTGTTCGCACAGTGCTTCATTGAAGTCATGCAAGCTTAAAATATGGTGCTCCCACAGAGAAATTTTTCTTCCTGTGCTGTGACCAACGGGAAAACTATGTAGACAATAACGAAAAGAGATCACAACTAGGTTGAGCTGTGTGATGTCTGCCTCAATAAACATGTAATAAATGAATGCAAGTGTGCTTATATCACCATGATATTGCCAGTTTATTACTACATTTGATATGCACCTCTGCTCGCTCCACCATGGTGTTCCTAAGGGTGTACACAGTCTTACCTCTGAGACAGCATTGCCAGAACTAATTTCACTGTCACAATCTTGAACAGGTGTGCAACAAGCATGCGCCAGTGCAGAGAACACAAGAGAAGTGGTCACTGCTTGCATGTTCAAGGTCGTATGCACGCACACCGGACTATGATTTTGCAGTGTCTTACATTTTGAGTGGAGTGTACATCGTGATGGCTGGAGCAGTCTCTGTGGTCACCAGCTATACTGTCACAATGTGAATATTGCTGCTTGAGACAACTGTTTAGAACAAAAAAAGGGCACCATAGAAAAAATATTTTTAGGCTAACGTAAGAGCTTGTGGTGAGGAGACTCTCAAAAGGTATATGGTGTGTCATCTTGCAATAGAGAAGCAACATTTATACCTAGTTTATGTTAGTAGGAGTCTGCTAAACATTGGCAATACAAGCTTGTGGCTAGAGAAGGATGATGTCCAGAAGATGCCCTCCTGAAATGTTAACCTGCACTGTCCTCCCTTGCCCTTCTTGGTGTACTGGAAATTTTGCCCTATAGGTACTAATTCTTTTAGTGGGTACTCTTGAAGGGCTTCTGAATAAGCTCACTCTTACCACCTGCTTTACCCAAGGGCAAATCCCACTGTTGGAACTTGTTTGCTTGGGAGAAATTTTAACAGGAAAAGAAGCTTCACTCGTTACACAAATAAAGCTACAGCATTGCAAGATTACTATGATGTTATGTACACAGACCTCCTACATACAACTCACTAAAATGTCACCAATTACCTCTATGGTGAGCCTGATTATGCCTTAAGACAGCATGTAAGTTTCTTGATCCTATACTTTTTAATCAGTACATGAACCTTGAAAAAACAAGGTCGTCACGTGCAGTGCATAAAACCAGTGCTTATGAAGTGCAATGATGCCATCGGAAGCATCAGCAAAAGTAAATTCACCCTGCTGGAAAGCAATTGTGCGTGAAGCTTGTAAATGTACTGTTAACAAAGTCTTCTCGACAACTTCATTACTTCTACTTCTGCAATTTTCATAATCATGTCACTTAATACCTTGCTGTCAACCCAAAAATTATTGACCTATGAGGTGTTACTCATATGACCATGCTAATTTAACATACCTGCAAGCCTCAGAGCTAACATAATAAAATTGAAGACTTTAATTAATTAATGCTCTCTGCTACTCACCCCTTCAAAAAAAGTTTTTAGCATCTTCTTCAAACCTGTTTTTTTAAAGACTCAACAGGCACAGGGACGTGACTCATGAAAGGCATATCCGGAGCTTGTGGTGCAACTAAAATCTTTTTGGAGCAGCATAAAAGCTGCCTGAAGCTTTTAAGCTAGAGCTGTTGGACCACATGTTACAGGGAACTAGTTCATGAACATATGCATGCATGTTCACTTGGACTTCTGCTCAACATAAACGTCGGCTTTTTGCTTTTTTGCAGACATCCCTAATTTATATAAAACTACCTAGCGCTTTCCAGGAATTCACATGGCATTTGTAAATGACTCTGGCTTTCAACAATAGTTTATCTACATTATTGAATCACGGACTGGTAAGACTATTTGTGCATTGTATTTACTTTCCAAAAAAAGAGTCTGATTATATTATGCTTTTATAAGTACAATCTAATTGTTCAATCTGTGGAGAAGTGGCTGCTGTCATCGTTTATGTACAGAATTGTTAGGTCCCTGATTAATGAGCACTTCATAAAAAAGGGTTTTGTAACTGGTCCTTACTGCCAATTATTTATTGTGGCTCGACAAAATTTAGAGTTATGGGGGAGTAAGTAGTTACACTTGGCAAACTGTTTAACATGTACAGTCGTCGAGGTCGAGAAGCCCAGCCGAGACATACCGGAATAGTGGAACACCCTGCTTTTTAGGAGAAGTAAAAGTGACTGTACAGCATGCGGTAGTGCTGATAAAATTTGCCCACTGTATGGACTTGAAACTTAACCACCTTGTATGAAATATTTTGAAAGTAAACTGTAACAAATAGGACCACAAATAAAAAAAATAACTAAGTGGTCAGTTATATATGCAGGTACTAAATTACTGTATTTTAATACAGTAAAGCAAGACTGCTGTCCCAGCACAACTAGCTCATTATTACTTTTATCTGACAGTAACCACAACAGTTAGAAACTATTTGGCTGAAGTGACGTGGTAACTTTTGTAGTATAAGCGGGTTCAGATTGTTAAGAAAGTTGGTGCCCAGCAACGTTTTCAGCTACATTGCACGTTCATGTCCACTGTGATAACACCTTCAAATCGCAGGGGTAACGTATGGATTTCAAGCGTATGCCATATACTTGCTCTCTGAGAGAACACAACAACGAAGAGTGCACGCATGCTTGACACAAATAATGAAATTTATGAAAAAGATGTAGCAGGTTTCGTCTCTTGGTGCAGATCCCTGCAGGCACTTACCTAATTCCCACCCCATTTTGCCAACAAGCAGCCCATGTAAAATGTTCGAACATGCGCTATTATGTCGAGTCATAACCAGTTTCCTCTAACCACCTTGCACTTAGTTCTGGCACAACATCCGTTTCAAAGATCTATTTCTTGCAAACTGTGTGAGTAATTGTAGACCATACTTCAACAGTTATTTTTGTGCTTACTCGATAGGAAAACATGAGCTACAAATTTTTTAAGTTTCTAAAATATGAATGGTAATTGAATTGTGAACGGTAATATACACCCAGCCTTAGCATATATTTCTTTTATAATTATTTTTAATTTGAGGCATGGCACAAATTTTGAAGTACGACTGAAGCCTCTCATATGCATGTTTCGTTTATTTTAAGGTGCCATTTAACAATCTTGAATTAATCCTGCAATGAACTAACATCTGAATGCCTTGCGAATTGCCTGCCACAAAATATATTTTACTAGGTAAATTGTTCTGTGCTTGTTACACAAGCTGAAGATGATGACGATACTGACTGCCGCATCGTCACTGATGAGGCAGAGGATAGCGCGTTTACAATTTAAGTGCACACACGAGGCCCAATGTCAGTGCTACATTTCCAATTTAAACACGAGCGCGCGCAATATGTATGCTTTACCGCAATACAAAGCGTGCACTTCACCGCAAGGCACGACTGCCTTGCGGCACTGTTTAATTTTAAGAAGACGCTTCATCATCATCATCATCATCATCATCATCATCAGCCTGTCTACGTCCACTGCAGGACAAAGGCCTCTCCCATGTTCCGCCAGTTAACCCGGTCTTGTGCTTGCTGTTGCCAATTTATACCCGCAAACTTCTTAATCTCATCTGCCCACCTAACCTTCTGTCTCCCCCTACCCCGCTTTCTTCTCTGGGAATCCAGTTGGTGACCCTTAATGACCAGCGGTTATCCTGTCTACGTGCTACATGCCCGGCCCATGTCCATTTCCTCTTCTTTATTGCAGCTATGATATCCTCAACTCCCGTTTGTCCCCTAATCCACTCTGCTCTCTTCTTGCCTCTTAAGGTTACACCTACCATTTTTCTTTCCATTGCTCGCTGCTTCGTCCTCAATTTAAGTTGAACCCTCTTTGTGAGTCTCCAGGTTTCTGCTCCGTAGCTAAGTACCGGCAAGATACAGCTGTTATATACCTTCCTCTTGAGGGACAGTGGCAATCTACTTGTCATAATTTGAGAGTGCCTGCCGAATGTGCTCCACCCCATTCTTATTCTTCTAGTTACTTCAACCTCGTGGTTAGGCTCTGCGGTTATTACCTGCCCTAAGTAGATATAGTCTTTTACAACTTCATGTGCACTATTACCTATCGCAAAGCGCTAGGTAATAATAACGGGGAAGTTTCGACTCCCTCCCACGCCTAGCCGTGCGTGGCTTTGCCTTGTCCGAGGAAAAGGGGATCCTGGGGGTTGAGCCGACGCTGGGTGATTGGACCGTTAAGGCCCCCCGGCAGAGGCAACACACCCCTTTGGCCCCGGCTTCACGTAGACGGCACCCCTGAGCTGACCCACCCAGGGGAATCGGCAGTCGCCTTTTCCTATCTCTCTCTCCCTACATCTTCGTCTTTATCTCTTGCTATTTATCTGTCCTGTCTTCTACTCTCTTCCGTTTACTTCCAAACTTCCTGGCGGCTAGGGTTAACCCTGTGCAAATAGCCTACCTTGGTCTAGGCGCATTGGGTTATAGTGGCGTTGTACGGCTGGCGTCTGCAGGTTTCAGCATTTGTAAACTTGTAGCGTCCCCTCGTTGGGCTGCGTGGTGGGTGGCCGCCAACGCTGCTGAACAACAATAAGGAAGACATGCATGGAGCATTCCCACTACTGTCTGATCGTACCGGCGTAAAGCCGGTACGCACCGATGATCTCACCAGAGAAGGATTGGCCACCCTGGTGCAGTATCTGGCCACCCCCTCCCGTAGGCATTCGTCAAATCACTCACGGCCCTCAGTCCCCACCAGCTGAGGAGCAACTGACCATGGCGGCAGTCAGATCTGCAAAGCAGCAGAGGGTGCTAGGAATCTCTGGATACGGACAGGCCACCATTGAAACTTGAACTTAGCAACGTTTAACGTTACAACGTTATCTAGTGAGGAAAGTCTACCTGTGTTATTCGAGGAGCTAGAAGGCTATAAATGGGATATAATAGGGCGGAGTGAGGTTAGGAGGACAGATGAGGCCTATACTGTGCTACAGAATGGGCACGTCATTTGCTATCGGGGCTTGGCAGACAGAAGAGAACTGGGAGTAGGGTTCCTAATTCACAGAAACATAGCTGGCAACATAGAGGATTACTATAGCATTAATGAAAGGGTGGTAGGCATTGTAATTAAACTGAATAAAAGATACAAAATGAAGGTAGTACAGGCTTACGCGCCTACATCCAGCCATGATGACGCTTCAGTTGAAAGCTTCTATGAAGACGTGGAATCGGCAATGAGTAAGGTGAAAACACAGTATACTATAGTAATGGGCGACTTTAATGCAAAGGTAGGAAAGAAGCAGGCTGGAGACCAGGCAGTAGGAGATTATGGCATCGGCACTAGAAACGCCAGAGGAGAGCTACTAGTAGAATTCGCAGAACGCAATAATCTGCGTATTTTGAATACCTTTTACCGAAAACGAGAAAACCGCAAGTGGACATGGAGGAGCCCTAATGGCGTAAATAAGAACGAAATAGACTGTATAATGACTGCACACCCAGGAGTCGTGCAGGATGTGGAAGTGGTTACCAAGGTAAGATGCAGTTACCATAGAATGGTACGGGCTCGAATCCGCCTAGACTTGAAGAAGGAACGACAGAAACTGATACGCAAGAAGCCAATCAATGAGCTAGCACTGAGAGGGAATGTACAGGATTTCAGAGTGTCACTGCAGAACAGGTACTCTGCTCTTAGCGAGGAAACCAACCTTAGCGTAGATACAATGAATGATAATCTGACGAGTATCATCACGGAGTGTGCAGTGGAAGTTGGAGGCAGGGTAGCTAGACAGGACACCGGCAAGCTTTCCCAGGAAACGGAGAACCTAATTAAGAAGCGTCAAATTATGAAAGTGTCAAGTACAACAGACAAAATAGAACTGGCAGAGCTTTCGAAGTTGATTAATAGACGTAAAGTATGCTTTGTAAGAAGGTATAACATGGAGAGAATTGAGCACGCTCTGAAAAACGGAGGAAGCGTCAAAGCAGTGAAGAGGAAACTTGGGATAGGCAAAAGGCGGATGTATGCACTAAGGGACAAAGAAGGCAAAATAACTACCAATATGGATAGGATAGTTAAATTAGTGGAGGAGTTTTACAGAGATCTGTACAGTAGCCGAGACAACCACGACCTTAATACTATAGGAACTAGCAGTAACCCAGACGACACCCCACCGGTAATGATAGAAGTCAGAAAAGCTTTGGAGAGCATGCACAGAGGCAAAGCTGCTGGTGAGGATCGGGTAACATCAGATCTGCTGAAAGATGGAGGACAGATTGTGTTAGAAAAACTAGCCACTCTATTTACGAGGTGTCTCCTGACGGGAAAAGTACCAGAGTCTTGGAAGAACGCTAACATCATCTTAATACATAAGAAAGGAGATGACAAGGACTTGAAGAATTACAGGCCGATCAGCTTGCTCTCTGTAGTATACAAGCTATTTACAAAGGTAATTGCTAGCATAGTAAAGAAAACATTAGAATTCAATCAACCAAAGGAACAAGCAGGATTTAGAACAGGCTACTCAACAATTGACCACATTGATACTATCAATCAGGTAATAGAGAAATGCTCAGAGTATAATCAACCACTATACATAGCCTTCATAGATTACGAGAAGGCCTTTGATTCAGTAGAAATATCAGCCATCATGCAGACACTGCGGAATCAGGGCGTAGATGAAATATATATAAACATTCTGGAAGAAATCTACAGGGTATCAACTGCTACCGTAGTGCTTCATAAAGAAAGCAACAGAATACCAATAAAGAAGGGTGTAAGGCAGGGGGACACAATCTCCCCAATGCTATTCACTGCGTGCTTACAGGACGTTTTCAGAAGCCTAGAATGGGAACAGTTAGGGATAAGAGTTAATGGAGAGTACCTCAGTAACCTGCGCTTCGCCGATGACATTGCATTGCTGAGTAACTCAGGGGACGAATTGCAACACATGATTACGGAGTTAGACAAGGAAAGCAGAAAGGTGGGCCTTAAAATTAATCTGCAGAAAACAAAAGTAATGTACAACAACCTCGGAAAGGAGAAGACGCTTAAGGTGGCAATTTTGAGCGAATATTTATAGTGCTCCCAGCATATCTTCAACTTTATTTCTTTTTTTTCTTTGTATACACCCACAAGAAAAGACATAGCTTAGAAAACCGTTTATCGTAATCGGCGACAACACATTTAAGCCACTTGGAAAATAACGTCGTGTGAACGCCTGGTGATATTCCATCGCTTCTAACTTGTGCATTTCGTATCTGTCTCACGCAGTTACGCAAGAAGAAGCTTCAATGAAAGTTTTAGCGCAAGCATACACTTCACCGAAGCGACACATCGATCCTTACGCTACACACGCATTTACCAGACATACACGTACGGCATACATCCACAAATAGCATAACACACGGTGTTCATGATCGGGCAAGTCGTTACCACATTGCTTATAGACAGTATTACAGAACGAGACCGCGTATCTATGCGCAGAGGCGGTTCTCGCGAATGCGTAAGGCTCCCGGCCAAGCAAAGAATACGGATAAATAACCACCGCACGGTAAAGATCCTCACAAGTTAGTGAGGAATCTTAGATCTTTCGTTCCCACCACCTAAACATCCCCAAAAAAATGTCCAACACGGTGATTACGTCGCCGTCTACTCATACGTTTTCAGCGAAGTCAAGCCGGTTTTTAAGCGGCTATTGGGTGAACCGAACGCTTTTGCCTCGAAAAGGTTCGTGCCACCCGGTGGCAGCAAACGCGGCCTGCAAGATGCCGCGGGGAAATTACTGCGCGAAGACTGCCAAGGAGAAGGTGGAGATTTTGCGAGAGGTTGACCAAGGGAACTCGAGCAAATACGAAATTGCGAGGAAGCACGGCATACCTCCGAGCACGTTGTCAACCTACATACGCAACAGGACGGCCATTGAAAACGCCTATGAAGCCGAGGACTTTGGCGCCAGTCGAAAAAGGCTAAGGACAGCGAAGTTCTCAGAACTAGAGTCAGCTTTGATTATCTGGGTTAAAGAAATGAGAGCCCAGAGTATCGCATTGAGCGGCCCTATCATCATGGCCAAGGCAGCCGATTTCGCCCTGCGCTTGGACATTGAAGACTTTGTCGCCTCCGAGGGATGGTTTCATTGTTTCAGAAAGCGGCACAATCTCGTATTTCGCACGTTATCCGGCGAGGCAAAGGAAGTGGACGCCGAAACATGCGCTACTTGGAGAAGCGACACCCTGCAACAGTACTTGGAGAGCTACTCACCACAGGATGTGTTTAACGCTGACGAGACAGCGTTATTTTTCAAGTTGCAGCCAGACAAGACGATCACCTACAAGGGAGACAGTTGTGCCGGCGGCAAGCGCAGAAAAGAGCGTGCCACTGTTCTGGTCGCCGCAAATATGACCGGTATGGAAAAGGTCCCCCTTATGTGATTGGCAAAGCACTCAAGCCACGGTGCTTCAAAAACATTTGCTCACTGCCGACGCAGTACGCCGCAAACAAGAAAGCCTGGATGACAGGTGACCTATTCAGGAAGTGGATACTAAAATTCGACAGGCGAATGGAACTGGGCGGCAGACGCGTTCTTCTTGTCGTCGACAACTGTTCGGCGCACAAAGTCGACGTTGAGCTGAGAGCAACTAAGTTGGTGTTCCTTCCGGCAAATACGACTGCGGCCCTACAGCCAATGGACCAGAGTGTGATAAGGAACATTAAGTGCTTTTATAGGCGTCACGTGCTGGAAAGAATGATTTTGTGCGCGGGCGACAGGAAGGACTTCGGCATTACGCTGCTCACTGCCATGCACATGTTGTTGCGCGCATGGGAACAGGTGACCGCGACCACAATCGCAAACTGTTTCCGCCACAGTGGATTTGCAGCTGGAAGTGCGCAGGATAGTTGTGACATCGACGTGGATGGGGCTGAGGAGCTCATGCCAGTGGCATTGCGCGACACTCTTCGGGGCGTACGTTTTGCCGATTATGTTGAAGTTGACACCGGTGCATCGGTGTGTGGTGCCCTGACTGATGAGGACATTATCGCTCAAGTAGCCGGTGCGCAGCCTGATGCTGAAGAGCCAGAAGGTGAGGAAGACGAAAATGACGAAGCGCCTGTGTGCCCGTCAGCTTCTGCGGGGATGGAGGCACTTAATGTGGCGCGTCTCTTCTCTTCTTCAGTTTTGAAGAGGGTGAAAAGGATTCCCTGCGCCGCGTCAGCGCGCTGGAACAGAGAGCCGCAGCTGTGGCATTCAGAAAAAAGAAGCAGATGGTCATCACCGACTTTTTTGGCCAATAAATATTTTTCGTGCCCCCACCCCCGAAATCCACCCATTTTTGCTCACTTTCATTATTTCGAATTTTTTAAATTCGAAATTGCTCAGCGTTCTCATGAAATTCGAATTAACGAGCTTTTACTGTATACATTTTCTGAAAGCCATGTTTCTGTAATAGCAACTATATCCGGGCTATGTTTGAGCAGCACGTTTTTTAATGCTTCAGTTTTATTGACAACACTTTTCATGTTTTTGATAAATAAATTTACTTCTTGGGACGTCTGTAGCCTCGAGTTAGTTGGCGACTTCCTTCGGCGCTTTTTTCTGGAGTTCAGTTCTCTCATTTCTTTCATCATACCAGATAAAAGTGCTTGCATTTATGCGTAGTTTCCTCCTCTTCTCCCTCACCTTACGTCTGAAATCTTCTATATATAGTCAGTGCTCTTAAGCTTGTCTAAAATCTTCACCTATAGAGTTGTTAGTGTTTTTAATCTTGTAGCCTTTTATTAGTATCATCGATCGGTTTCGCTAGTCAAGTAGCTTCAGAATGACCGGCTTCTTGTTATCTTTATTTGAACTGCCAAGGCGAAGTATTGTTTCTGTGGTAACTGGCTCTAAACCAAGGGTATCCTTGGTTTAGAGCCAAATATTATAGAGGCAGGGGCACAGGCCTGGTGTGCCACCATATTGTCACGGGGTCATGACGTGGCCGAAGACAGGAGACTTCGTGTTGGGATTTAACTGTTTATTTGGGCGAACCTGTGCCCGGTAAACGGAAAGTCCAATTAAAGCAGTAGTCTTGCACAGATAGCAGTCTCGGACTGGTAGCGGCGAAACGGAGCGTCGGCCTTCGATCAACAACTGACAAGCGGCGAAGCGCGTCGGCATTTATACTCTTGCTGTCGAATGTTCTAGCGTTATCGCTGGCGGTGGTGTAGGTTCCAGAACAATCTGTACCGTTCGCACAGTGGGCGTGATCTTATCGAAATGATCTACTACAGTCCGGAACCTTCTCGAAAACTGCAGGTGCGGTTTGCGCTGAGAATCGTGTGGTGTTTTGGGACGATAACAAAAACTTAGGAAATGGAACGTGGCATTGCCCCCCTCTGAAAAAAAGGCATCGTCCCGATGCTTTAACTAGAGATGAAGGTACAATAATAATCCAAGAAAGTACAATGAATAAATTACGATACAAAAAAGACACTGTTTCAGTTTGTTAACGTGCATGAAACGGCTTGAGGCGCGCGACATGTACGACTTCAGGTCGCGATCGGCGTCGTTGAGAGTTCGTGATGCCATCGGGGACAACCTCGTAATCAAGTGGGCCGAGACGTCAAACCACCCTGTACGGTCCGAAGTACCGTCGCAGAAGCTTTTCACTTAGTCCACGTCGGCGTATAGGCGTCCACACCCAACCACGTTCACCGGGCTGGTATTCCACGAAGCGTCGTCGAAGGTTGTAACGGTGGCTGTCGGTCGTCTGTTGATTCTTGATACGGAGACGCGCAAGTTGTCGGGCTTCTTCGGCGCGTTGAAGGTACTCGCTCATATCGAGGTTTTCTTCGTCGGTGACGTTGGGTAACATGGCATCGAGCGTCGTTGCCGGGCTCCTTCCGTAGACCAATTTGTATGGAGATATCTGCGTCGTCTCCTGCACCGCCATGTTGTACGCGAAGGTCACATACGGAAGAATGGCGTCCCACGTCTTGTGTTCGAGATCGACGTACATTGACAGCATGTCGGCGATCGTCTTGTTAAGCCGCTCGGTGAGGGCGTTGGTCTGTGGGTGGTACGCTGTCGTCCGGCGGTGGTTTGTTTGGCTGTATGCCAAGATCGCTTGAGTTAAGTCGGCAGTGAATGCCGTTCCTCTGTCGGTGATAAGGACCTCCGGGGCGCCGTGACGTAGGACGATATTTTCGACGAAGAACTTAGCTACCTCGGATGCACTGCCGTTTGGCAGGGCTTTTGTCTCGGCGTAGCGGGTCAGGTAGTCGGTAGCTACCACGATCCACTTGTTTCCGAAAGCCGACGTCGGGAACGGCCCCAGTAGGTCCATACCAATCTGCTGGAAAGGGCGGCAAGGTGAATCAATTGGCTGCAGAAGTCCCGCTGGCCTTGTCGGCGGTGTCTTGCGTCGCTGACAGTCCCGGCATGTTCTCACATAACGAGTGACGTCGGTGGTAAGACGTGGCCAGTAGTACCTTTCTTATATCCTCGCGAGCGGGCGAGAAACACCGAGGTGCCCTGCCGTCGGATCGTCGTGCAGGGCCTGCAAGAGTTCTGTTCGCAGAGCTGAAGGCACCACAAGAAGGTACTTCACTCGAAGCGGTGAAAAGTTTTTTTTTGTGGAAGACCGTTTCGTAGAAAGAACAACGCAAGTGCGCGCTTGAATACCTTCGGTACTTCGGCGGTCCTGCCTTCGAGGTATTCTATTAGGGCCTTAAGTTCCGGGTCGGCCCGCTGTCGTTCAGCGAAGTCGTCGGTAGTTATCGTTCCCAAGAAGTACTCGTCATCCGGGTCGTTGGGTAGCGGTTGGTCGACAGGCGCACGAGAGAGACAGTCGGCGTCGGAGTGTTTTTCGCCGGACTTGTAAATGACAGTAATGTCATACTCTTGAAGTCTCAGGCTCCATCGTGCGAGGCGACCTGAAGGGTCCTTCAAGGTGGCTAGCCAACACAAGGCGTGGTGGTCGCTCACAACTTTGAAGGGCCTGCCGTAGAGGTAGGGGCGAAATTTCGACGTAGCCCAGATGATGGCGAGGCACTCCTTTTCTGTTGTGGAATAATTTGCTTCTGCTTTGGATAGCGATCGGCTGGCGTAACTAATAACCCTTTCAAGTCCGTCAGCCCTCTGCACAAGAACGGCGCCAAGACCTACACTGCTTGCGTCAGTATGTATTTCTGTCTCGGCGAATTCGTCGAAATGGGCAAGTAACGGAGGCGTCTGGAGGCAATGTTTAAGCTCCTGGAAAGCGTGTTCCTGTGGCGTTTCCCACTTGAACTCCACATCGGCCTTGGTAAAGTTAGTGAGAGGATCGGCGATGCGGGCGAAGTTTTTCACGAACCGCCTATAATAGGCACACAGGCCCAGAAAACGGCGCACGGCTTTCTTGTCAGTGGGCGGCGGGAAGTCGGCGATGGCGGCTGTTTTCCGTGGATCGGGACAAACTCCAGACTTGCTAATAACGTGCCCCAGAAACAAGAGCTCCTCATATGCAAATCTGCAGTTTTCTGGCTTCAGTGTGAGTCCGGAAGTCTTGATGGCTTGAAGTAGGCTTCAAGGCGCCGAAGATGCTCGTCGAAACTCGAGGAAAACACGACGACGTCGTCCAAGTACACAAGGCAAGTCTGCCACTTCAATCCTGCCAGTACTGTATCCATAACGCGTTGAAAAGTTGCAGGCGCTGATCAAAGGCCGATGGGCATCACCTTAAACTCGAAGAGGCCGTCCGGTGTTATAAACGCCGTCTTCTCTCGGTCTCTTTCGTCGACTTCGATTTGCCAATAGCCAGTCTTGAGGTCCATTGACAAAAAGTACTTCGGCGTTATGGAGCCGATCAAGTGCGTCGTCTATTCGTGAGAGAGGATATACGTCCTTTCTTGTGATTTTGTTCAGGTGGCGATAATCGACGCAGAAATGTAGGGTCCCATTCTTTTTCTTCACTAACACCACGGGGGATGCCCATGGACTCTTGGACGGCTGGATAATGTCATCCCGCAGCATTTCATCAACTTGTCTCTTCATGGCCTCACGTTCTCGCGTCGAAACCCTGTACGGACTCTGACGGAGTGGTCTGGCATTTTCTTCGGTTATGATGCAAAGTTTCGTGATTGGGGTCTGCCGAATTTTCGATGACGACGAAAAGCAATCTTCGTATTGCAGGAGCAGGGCCTTGAGCTGTTCTCGCTTATCGTTCATAAGTCTGGGATTGACGTCGAAAGCTATGGGAGGGGATTGAATCCTCTGAGCAGGTTCCGCAGAATCGGCGAGGGCGAAAGCACTGGTGGCTTCGACAATTTCTTCGATGTATGCGACCGTTGTTCCTTTATTCACATGTTTGTACTCATTGCTGAAATTCGTGAGCATAACCGTTGCTTTGCCTCCCCGCAGCTCTGAAATTGCTCTTGCGACGCAAATATTTCGGGTGACCAACAGATGCTGACTGCCTTCAACGATGCCTTCCAAGTCAGGTGATTTAGAAGCGCCGACTGAAATAATGACGCTTGAGCGAAACGGAATGGTGACTTGTTCTTCCAGAACATTCAAGGCATGGTATCCTGACGGCATGCGCGGCGGTAGTGCTTCTTCTGTGGATAACGTTATCGACTTTGTTTTTAGGTTGATGACAGCACCATGGAGGCATAAAAAGTCCATGCCAAGGATGACATCTCTCGAGCAACGCTGTAGGACTACGAAGTCTGTAGGATAAATACGGCCGTTAATGGTGACTCTCGCTGTGCAGATTCCTCCAGGCGTTACGAGATGACCTCCGGCTGTGGGGATTTCAGGGCCTTTCCAAGCTGTCCTAACTTTTTTTAACTTCGCGGCGAACGACCCACTGATGACAGAATAGTCGGCTCCAGTATCGACGAGAGCGGTCACACTGTGGCCGTCGATAAGAACGTCGAGGTCGCTAGTTCGCCGTCTCGCATTACAGTTAGGGCATGGCGTCGGGTCGCGGCTGCGTCGGCTTGTTCCGCTGCTTCCATGTTGCGTCGTCAGGCCACCTTCGGTAAGTGAGCTTTCGCCGTCAGGGCTTTGCCTGTTTGGCGTTGTGTTCGGAAAAGCTCCGTCACGGCGTCGTTATCGTCGGAGGATCTTCGGTACTTCGTCGCACAGCAACCGCACCTCCATCGGTTGCTGCCCTCAGTTTTCCGGATACGGGCTAGGAGACCGGCCCCGCGTAGGGCCAGAGTACTGCCGGTGGTGCGGTGACGTGCGGCGACGTGCGGCGGCTGGGCGACGGCGAACGCGAAGGGCTTCGTGGTGTCCACCGAGTTCCTGTCAGGTAGTCGGCGATGTCACGTGGTCGTTCTCCTGGCTGTGGACGCGGTGCATTGACGGCGAAGCCACGCAGTCCCATCTGTCGGTACTGGCAACGGCGGTATGTGTGTCCGGCCTCGCCGCAGTGGTAGCAGAGCGGGCGATGGTCAGGGGTGCGCCAGACGTCAGTCTTCCTCGGTGCACTGCACTGGGCCGCTGGCGAACAGTATTACGTCGGTGGGGGTGGTGGTGGCGGTGGTGTCTGTCGACGGAAGTGCGATAGGGGCGGCGTTTTGGCGTGGACGGGGAGGAGCGTTGTGGTGCAGTGCAGCGGCGTAGCTCATAGCTTCCGGCTCGGGCAGGGGTGCGTGGGGAATTTGAAGCGATTGCCGAACTTCTTCTCGCACAATGTCGGCGATTGAATCCACTTGAGGCTATGCCGAAGGCAAGAGCTTGCGCAGCTCTTTCCGCACAATCGCTCGTGCGGGAAGAGCTGCGCAAGCTCTTCCCGTTTCACGCAGGTCTCCGGAGTTACTGGCTTGAGCAGCAGCGCAATCTGCAGTCAGGCGACGATTATACTGTCTGGTGCGCATGTCCAGGGTCTTTTCGATAGTGGTCGCTTCGGCTACAAATTCTTGGACGGTTTTCGGTGGGTTTCTCATCAGTCCCGCGAAGAGCTCCTGTTTGACCCCTCGCATGAGGAAACGAACTTTTTTCTCCTCAGGCATGTCTGGGTCAGCGTGACGGAATAGTCGGGTCATTTCTCTGTGAAAATGGCGACATTTTCATTTGGTAGCTGAACCCGGGTTTCTAATAAAGCAGCATCCCTCTCTTTGCGAGCGACGCTCGCGAACGTTTGCAGGAATGCGCCGCAGAAAACATCCCACGTTCGGAGCGTAGACTCTCGATTTTCGAGCCAGGTCCTTGCGGTGTCTTCCAACTAGAAGAACACACGACGCAGCTTTTCGTCATGGTCCCAGTGGTTGAGGGCGGCCACACGGTCGTATGTTTCTAGCCAGGACTCCGGGTGTTCGAACGATGACCCATGGAAAATTGGTGGTTCCCTGGGTTGATGCATGACCATCGTGGGCTGGGACGCTGCGGTTGTCATCGTCGCTGCAGTCGCGGTCATGGCCTTGGTCTTCCGCGCCTTGTCTGGTAGAAGCCCGTACTCCGGTGGTAGCCCTTGCTGTCGGCGGCTTGTTCGCTGCTCCTGGTTGGCGTCGGTGTCTTCTCCGCGACGTGGGCTGGGTTCACAGCTTGACGGGGGCGTCCGGTACATGAACGAAGCAGCACCTCCACCAGATGTCACGGGGTCGTGACGTGGCCGAAGACAGGAGACTTCGTTTTGGGATTTAACTGTTTATTTGGGCGAACCTGTGCCCGGTAAACGGAAAGTCCAATTACAGCAGTAGTCTTGCACAGATAGCAGTCTCGGACTGGTAGCGGCGAACGGAGTGTCGGCCTTCGATCAACAACTGACAAGCGGCGAAGCGCGTCGGCATTTATACTCTTGCTGTCGAATGTTCTAGCGTTATCGCTGGCGGTGGCATAGGTTCCAGAAGAATCTGTACCGTTCGCACAGTGGGCGTGATCTTATCGAAATGATATACTACAGTCCGGAACCTTCTCGAAAACTGCAGGCGCGGTTTGCGCTGAGAATCGTGTGGTGTTTCGGGACGATAACAAAAACTTAGGAAATGGAACGTGGCATTATCGCTACGTCCCTATGTGTCAGAGATACTTATTGTCGCTCTCGGAGCTAGAAAGGTAGTTCACAGATTTTGATTGGGTAGTATGCGCTCATTGTGTACGCAGCTTGCTGCACGCGCCTGTGTCTATATTTTGTTTAATGCAGGATATGATTATAAACAGTCGTAAGTTTGCACATCCCTCGACCTCTTCCCTCATTTTTTCCTCATGCAAGACAGCCATATCTTTGTACCTTGTACATGAACATGAACCGAGTAGCCCAGCTAAGAGTGCTTATAGCCTGACTTGCATTTCTTAAAGGGCCAGTAAACAACCCTTAGGTCCAAAAATTTTTAAAAAGAGATATATCTGCAGTTTTTCTTTTCATAAATCTACAGAAATGGAAAATGATGTGTCGTCACGCGTAAGTTTGATGAGTGGCTTCGCAATCTTCAGAGAATTTCAATAAAGCAGCGATAATACAGACATAAACCAAGAAATAGTAGAACACTTGTTTTGTCTGTTGGACCTGGAAGAGTGACCATGATTGATTGATTTGTGGGGTTTAACGTCCCCAAACCACCATATGATTATGAGAGACGCCGTAGTGGAGGGCTCCGGAAATTTCGACCACCTGGGGTTCTTTAACGTGCACCGAAATCTGAGCACACGGGCCTACAACAATTCCGCCTCCATCGGAACCATGGCAGCAGTGTTATGATCATGCCGAACACCAGCCGTGCTCACAACGTGACCGAGGTTCTTTATAGCCGAATTGGCACTTTTCCGGCTTGAGGGTGAGGTGAGCTGATCGAAGAACTTTGAAAACACTCTGAAGGCGACAAAGGTGCTCGTCAAACATTTGTGCAAAGAAACCACATCATCGAGGTAGACAACTTTTCCACTTGAGGTCAGAGAGAACAGTATCCATCATTCGTTGGAATGTGGGTGGAGTAAAACAGAGGCTGAAAGGAAGCAATCGAAATTTGTACAGATCGTTTGGAGTTACAAAAGCTGTTTTCTCGAGGTCCCGTTCATCGAACTCGATTGAACAATACCGCTCTTGAGGTCTATCGCCGAAAAGTATTTTGCTCGCCTCAGCCTGTCTTGAGAATCCTCCACCCGAGGGAACAGATGCATGTTCTTCTTTGTGACATTGTCAAGCTTCCAATAATCGACACAAAGCAAAGTTTACATTCCTTCGTTTTTACAAGTATGACTGGCGATGACCATGAGCTGCTTGAGGGCGGTATTATGCTGTCCTAAAAGATTTCTTTCACTTGTAATTGATTTGCGTGTTGTTTAGTTGGTGAAATGCGGTAACGTTGTTGCTGTATAGAGTGTGCATCATTTTAGGTGATGATGCGGTGTTTTGTAATCAATGTCTGACAGATTGTTTATTAATGTACAAAGCAGGCGTCCAACTCTAGCAACAGGCCGTGCAGCCTTCGTGTGTTTTCTTTAAGAAGCGTTGGATTTATGTCGACACTACGGAGAGGTGCTTCGGCATCGTCGGTTTCTTCGAAAGCGAAATGCTCAGTCACATTGGTTACGGGGTCGGCATGGGTGACGACAGTATAACAAATTTTTTAGACAAGGAATCAATCACACCTTCTGAATACCACTTCTTGATGCCTAAAAACAAGCAAGCAGGCAGGGCACTTCTATCTTCTCTAAGATTCATGATGTTTTCCTTAAGTGAAATACTGATCACACAAACGACACTACTTCCAAAGCATCAATACCAATCTCTACAATTGACATGAAACCTTTTCTGAAACAAGAGCTCAGGGAGTATTGGCAGGGCAAGTGGGATAGACACAGAGAATAAACTTTATGCTATTAAGCTGCAACTAGGTAATTGGCCACCGCTATCAAAATCATGACACACGGAAGTAACACTAACGAGGCTTAAAACAGCACATTACAGGCTCTACACATTCATATCTTCTAGCTACCGGTAATCCACCATATTGTGAGAGATGTGGAGGATCACTTACCATTTTCCACATTCTCGTCCAGTGCAATGAGCTAGATGCTCTAAGAAAAAAAGCACTTTTCACTACCCTACTGACAGCAGCTCCCACTACACCCTGGGATGCTCGTTGTTAGGGATCCGCTTTTTAATCTGCAATCACTTTTCATGTTGTCAAAGATGTTCATAGCTTTCACCCCATATTTCGAGGCAATCCGTAGCATGACATCTGTATCGCAGTCGTGGTGGTGGTGACTACATCTCAATCATATTTCTATTATCATGACATTTTGACATCCACTTTCACTACACATATCTCACGCCACTGTCAAGATTTTATTACTTTTATGTTTTTTTTACCCGTGTTAGCACGAAGCATTTTAAGGCCCCTTTACAGCCATGCATCATATCATTGTTCACATCTCTAGCCTACTGAAACGGCGCTCTTTGGCCATCACTTGGCCCTTGCGCCTTTAAATACCATTCATCACCATCCGATCACACAAATACCACGCAGACCTCTACTATCCAACAATATGCCTATTGATGCGTTATCAGAAGTTCTAAGATCATTGTTTGTCTAATATACCACCTACCCTTCCATCTTTGGTTTAAGATATACTTTATTTCTTTCGAATAATAGATTCAGCTACTAATCGAATCCACCCTCTGATCAGGCTATTCTGGTAGCAATAATTGTCTGCTTCTTGTTTATGAATATGGCTATCACTAAAGGCATTGAAGTAGTAGTCAGTCTCAGCAAGCAAATGATAAGCCTGAAGCTTTCCTATAGTTACTAAAATTAGTCATTTAACTTAAATATTCTTAATTGTGTTCAACTAAGTTATTTTGACACAAGTATGGAAACCGCTTTTGCATCAACACACCAAGATTTTCATAGAACCATTAGAATCGAGAGCTTTTAAAGGTCTCCGGTAATGTTTCCCATGTATATCTTCTACACAGGCGACATATTTATTAAATGTGAACATATCACAATAATAACACTTGGCTTTAACTGTCCAAAAACCACGATATGATTATAAGGGCTGTGAAGTGGAGGGCTCCAGAAATTTCGATCATCTGGTGTCCTTTACCAAGCACTGGCATCGCACAGTGCACGAGCCTCTAGCATTTCACCTTCATCAAAATATGATCAAAGTGATGATCAAGCTTGCCACCTTCAGGTTACCAGCTGCGCACCGTAACTGCTACATCACTATGGCAGACGTGTGAACAGGACATAAGTGCATAAATTCAATAATTGGCAGTTATAACAAGTTTAATCCTTAAAGTAAATTTATCATACACCATCCTTTCAGCAAAATTAACTTTTAAGATGTAACGGTATCTACTGAAACAAAGAAATTTAAGGTCCAAGGTTATGCTCTTCACAAAGCCAACAAATAGTCTACAATACTAGGCTTGTGCAAATATTCGAATGCTTTGAATATTCAAACAATTAGTAAGGTATTCGAATTCACTTTGATTCAAATTTAAATCATTGAAAATTTCGAAGTATTCGCAAAGAATGAATAACTACATATTATACGAATGTACCGCTTGTACAGGTGGTTTCACTGCAATTTAAAGATGGTGAACAGTGAAAACACTTATCCAAAAGAAATTCGCTCTGCCGCAAAGCCCCCCTTCAAATTTAATGGGCCCTGCAACACTTTTTCGGCATGGTAAGAAAACGCTGTTGACAGGTAGTAGAGGCTACTGAGGACACGAAAGCCAAATATTACCGTGCAACATGGGATTCACAATAACTTCTGAAAGTCAGCTAAAAATTGCTCTCTTCTACCGGCAAATGACTTGACAAGCTCAGAAGGTGCATGGGATGTATATTGTTTTCCCATGCCATCACTTCCTGCTTAGCTTCCAGCACTTTCGTCGAGACGAGAACAGAAAATACACTTGCAGCGTGCGAGATATCTTTGTGACTTTGCGCGATCTGGACGGACTCTAAAGATATTTGCGATTGTGAATTCATGAGGCAATAAATAAGCTTCTTTAACGAATCCATTCCATGGCTACCTGAAAAAGTGTCTTACGGTACCTTTACATAAAAATATTACTCTCAAATTATTTCTTTTATTAAGCTACAAAGCTAGTTATGATGGCTTATATGCTCTAAGTATATTAAATTTTAAAACGTTGCGCATTTAAGGGTTGTTACTCGCATCCTGCTGAAAGTCAGATTCTGCTACTACAAAGTTTTTAGATGCGGAAGCATCTTATACTCGCGCCTTGTAGTGCGCCGTCCGCACCGCTTCTCGAACATTCGACAGCTGACGCGCGCGCATGCGCCGTCGCGCCATCGCCCACCATCTGTGCCGCGCGCGCTTCTCCTTCGAGAACATTCGACAGCTGACAGCGCATGCGCCGTCGCGCCGTCGCCATCTGTGCCGCGCGCGCGCTTCTCCTTCGAGAACATTCGACAGCTGACAGCGCATGCGCCGTCGCGCTGTATATATACTCAAGGTCGGCGCTCGCTCGCTCAGTTGCCGCTCGTCCGTTGGTTTGTACGGTGCGTCGACGTCCGAAGTCGCCGTGAAATGAATGCCAACGAATCCACAAACAGAATGATCGACGTCCCTTCGACCAGCGCCGCCCTTTCGCATACGTGTGTACGTGTTCACTCATTTAACGCCCCCTCCTACAACCACGTTAACCAATTTAGCCATCGACCCAAGTAAGTCGCAATTTAACACCCCATTTCACAACCACGTTAACCAATTTAGCCATCGACCCAAGTAAGTCGCACTTTAACACCCCGTTAACCAATTATATGCTCCGCATCCTCCTCAGTGTTCCCCCGAGGGAAGCTGCGGGCAATTTTTTTCGACTTTCTTTTAAAGCAAAAAAAGGCATTTGCATAGAGGCCTTTTTGAATTAAAAAATATTATGCAGGTTAAGTCATGATAAATATGGCCATTTTTTATACGTCATATATACTATTCGAATTCTATAAGAAATCATTCGACCAAAATTACCATTTGCTTTGAATTCACTTTGAACCTAAAATTCACTATTTGCACACGCCTATACAATACAGTTATTACACAAGCCACTCATGACACTGCAAACAAAAAACATTCGTTGGACAAGTGAAGCGTTTAGCAAGGGTCTGTAGTGAGAGCAATGATTATGCTCACCAATTAGGAGCTCAAGGAGACATTTGTTAAGAGAAATGATACACACAACGCTCTGGGAAAGGTCTTGATTGATTTGTGGGGTTTAACGTCAAAAAACCACTATATAATTATGTGAGACGTGTGGGAAAGGTTTTCAATGAAGCTTGCAAATCAAGAAATAAGCACTACATGAAGATACCCTGTAACACAGCCTAACCAGTCACTAGCTCCTGCAATCAAATACAGAAATTCACTTCCAAACTTAATTATTATCCTTGACAAGCATAATATAACATTAACAAGCAATGAGTGCCTTAGAAAAGTGTTTCCCAAAGTTCCAAAGGTCATGTATTATTGCATTATGAATTTAAAGAACATATTAGTGCATGCAAAAGTAAACTCTCATTTTTTAACACCTATAATTTTAGTCTAAAATGCAAGACCCGCAAGCACCTTCAATATTATGTTAGAGGTAAAAGCACCAGAAAGGATTGTGTACATCATATAAAATCAAGTTTTAATTGCACTAGATCAAACATTATGAACATGATCAAATGTACATATTGTCATAAGCAGGACAGTTTGTTAATGTTTAATTAAACGGGAATCACGCAGACATGGCAAAGAATTTACTGAAAGCGGTGGAAAAGCATTTAAAAATGACAGGACACATCTTCGATGACCTTAAACTTACTATTCTCTAGCCAGCCTTTTGCCAAAAAATATGAGCACACCTTATTCACAAGTTCAATACATTCTATTTAACAAGTATAAATGTTTCAAATGGGGGCTCTTGGATCAATTTGATATGGCACATACACAATGAAGGCCATTTAAAATAAAGTCATTCTAGGAATTTCTATTTATTCATTCTAGGAATTTCTCTACTGTTAGGTGGTGCTTCCTCGAGGCAAGGACAATTCAGCAACAAGTTTCCTTCTCTATTATGCGAAATCCTTCTCCCTCCTGCCTCTCCTTTCTTTCTCTTTCATGGGCTTTTGACTTGCCCAATTCGACATGTCGGTTCTTCATTTTCATTTGCCCGTTTTTGATTTTGCCTCTCCTACTTCGTTTAGGTTGGAGGAGTGGATCTGAATAATATACAAAATGCACTAAAGCAGGCAAGGGCTGACTTCTGGCCTTGTTGGTACAACATATCTGAAATGTCTTGTAGTCATTTGTTGAATGTTAGCACCAGTGTATGTGTGTTCTTTTTGTCTTGAAAAGCGAAACTGAGAAGCTGAGCGCGGCGATTCGTCGGGCGTTCAAGGTAGCCCTGAGTGTGCCCCAGTACACGGACACCCGTAGGCTTCTGGAGCTGGGTGTGCACAACACCCTCGATGAGATAGCAGAAGCGCAGAGGATCGCGCAGCTCGACAGGTTGTCTGGCACGAGAACAGGAAGGCGCATTCTCGACCTGCTCGGCATTCGATAGCATGAGGCGCGTGGACTGAAGAAAGCATTGCTACCAGAAGTTAGGGACGCCATACTGACAAAAAACATCCCCAGGAACATGCACCCCGTTCACGACTTGCAACGACGCAAATGCAGAGCTGCAGCAATCCTGAAGGCGCATGGAAGCCAAGAGGGTGTCCTCTTCGTCGATGCAACCAGTTATCCACTGTCAGCCGCTGGCGGCGATGGGGGATGCTCTGAACCCCCATCGCTACCTGTGAACGAGCGAGGCGAAGTCGAGGCGCTAACACTACTACCACTGCTACTGCTACGACAACAACGACTGCAGCGACAGCGGCAACATCAGCAGCAAGTCCGGTCAGCGGCAGCGGGACCTGCATTCTCTATAGTGGTCCTAATTACAACAGGAAAGGTTCGGGTTACGGCATCAGCACGGCTGCCATCATCTGAAGCTGCAGAAGAAATGACCATGGCTTTAGCGGTACTCCACAGTGGTGTGGACGACAGCCTGATTATTAGCGATTCTAAATCAGTGATTCGCAGCTATAATGAAGGCTGGGTGTCCGAGGAGGCGGCACGCATGCTTAATTCGCCAGAGCTGGGGACTTCGCGTTAGGCAAGATCACGGACAACGCCCTCAAGTGGTTTTTCGCTCACATGAGGGACATTGCAACTATCAACAACAAGAGCTGTAAAACTAGCAGCAACAACGCCAACAGACAAAGACTAACCGGCATCCCACCCAACCATAACGAGCGCGCCCACCTCGTCGCGAGGCAACTTACCCGCTGTGACGCAGCCACCCAGGGAGCAGCCGCCACCGTGGTTGGCAAGAGCACCGGTCGAAGCAAAATTGAAATTACCACCCCCACCACGTCCGTTGCGGCGGCAACTGAAGTTGTGCAGAAGAGACGAGGCAACAGAGGTGCATCGACTGCTATGGAGAAGAATTTTCTGCCACATACCACGACATGCTTGCGCACAATATGAAACACCGGAAGAAATTTCCGCAACCCCACATGCACCTGGACAGGTCGCAGGCGGCGGACCTGAAAAGGCTGCAGACGGGCGCGTTCACCAACCCCTACCATCTGCATCGCTTATGGCCTACGCTGCACCCCTCGCCTGGCTACCCGTGGTGCGTGCACGGACGGGCCGATATGGCACATATACTTTGGCAATGCGAAAGAGATGAAGATAGGCCACGAGAAAGGATGACGTCAACTGAAGGACCCGCCGAAATGGGGCACCTAGCTGAGCGATGGCAAGCCGCCCTTCTCAGCGAGGCACTCGATGGCCTGGTGTGGGCCGTCCAGCGGGCCGGGGCCGTCGCCGAGGACCTCAAAAGATGTTCCTTGAACGATGTGTCCCTGGCAGCCTAGCCCTGGGCACAGCAACAACCGTTGGGCAAATAAAGTTTATTCAACTCAACTCATGATATTGCCTTGTATAATCGTTGTTAATAATAGCTAATGTTTGTCTACATTATGGTATACCTTCATGCTCATTGAGCTTGGTTTCTTATGTGCACTAAAAGTTTACTACAAAGCAGAGCAATGATTTGACTGAGTGTTTGCTTTGTCTACAGACTGTATCCACTATAATGAAATCGGAATTATGAAAGAAACAAAAAGACCATTATTTTTACAATACAACACGAAAATTAGGATATTTAGTAATTGCATCAGTTTATTTTCTTATCAGCATGTCAAGTATCGGAGGCATGACTGGTGGCAAACCAATGGAGAGTTCATTTCTGAGCGAAAGTGAAACCCCCCCCTCCAACGCTCATCTGCCATTTCTCAGTGGTTTATTAATTCAAATAGTATAACAATTTGAAAAGCTGGCCAAATGTGATGTATCTCACACAAATTTGTTATGTAGAACTGAGAACTTGACTCATTTGTCACTGAGCATCAGCGCAGCCAATTTTACCTGGTTGAGACACTTCCGTTGAAGATTGGTCACAACAGAAGAGCGGCATGCGATCATAAAAACAGCAATGTGTTTAGATTAAATGCACTATAAACGGACATCATGAGTACACGCAGTGCCACAAAATAAATACAACGTGCACGGTATTTTAGCAATGTAAGTTTTTCGCACTGAAATGCGGTAACAATAAAAGTCCTACTTTTATTGTCAACCCCGCAGGGGCCCCTGCGCAAGTAGGCGTTTGGTGTGTAGCGACACCACGGAACCGAGCTAACGGGGGAGTTTTGACTCTCTCCCACGCCTAGCCGTGCGTGGCTTTGCCGTGTCCGGGAAAAGGGGATCCTGGGGGTTGAGCCGACGCCGGGTGTTGGGACCTTTAAGGCCCCCTGGCCGAGGCAACACACCCCTTTGGCCCTGGCTTCACGTAGATGGCACCCCTGGGCTGACCCACCCAGGGGAAATCGGCTGTCGCCTTTTCCTATCTCTCTCTCTCTACATTTTCGTCGTTTGTTCTCACTTTACATCTTTCCTGTATTCTCCTCACTTCATTTTACTTCCAATTTTTCCTGGCAGCAAGGGTTAACCTGGTGTAAATATCCAACCTTGGGTAGATATATTAGGTTATAGCGTCCATGTATGGCTGGCGCCTGCGTCTCCTTCGCGTCTCGCAGCGTCCCCTGGTTGGGCTCGGTGGTGGGTGGCTGGCATGGCCGCCGAATAAGCTACCAAATTTATGGGAACTCCTAGCCGTCTCACAACCAATCGCCCCTCCAAGAGGTGGCGCACCGATGCAATTTTTGAATTTCTTCCAAACAAGAAAGACAACTTCCCGAAATACCACATCATCCACTGTGAAAGTACAGAAAAGAAAGCTAGAAGCATTTCACCTTTCTTTGTGTCCAGATGCCTCATATAAACGCTGGGCGCAGGCTACAAGGCCACAAAGACCGCCAGTGGTGACCTGTTACTCGAAATAAAAGACCACGCACAGTACCAGAGACTGTATAAACTTACATCATTTGGGGATCAGCCAATCACAATGACACCGCATCGAACCATGAACACCGTGAAGAGTGTTGTATCAGATGGAGACCTGATGGACCTCTCTGATGTTGAACTTCTAACAGGCTGAAAAGAGGAAAATGTCATTCAGGTGCAGCGTATCAAAATAAGAAGAGAAAATGAGGAAATCCCAACGAAACACATCATACTCACTTTCGCATCTAGCACTCTCCCCACTGAAATAGCAACAGGATATCTTAAACTGCCAGTCAGACCATACATACCCAACCCGTGGCGCTGCTTTAAATTTCAGAGGTTCGGGCACGGCTCCCAGAGCTGCCGAGGACAGCTTACCTGTGCGAAATGCGGCACCAAAGGTCATACCGCTGACGATGACTGTCAGCTACAAGTTCACTGCGCAAACTGTAAGGGTGACCATCCTGCATATTCCAGGTCATGCGTGGCCTGGGAAATTAAAAAAGAAATTATAACTACAAAGTTTAAATTGAACATAAGCTTCTCTGAAGCGCGTTTCCCTGCATTTTGCTGGGAACACATCGTATGCCGAAGTGGTGAGAGGGGGGTCAGCACCACTTCGGTTTTCGGCAATGCCTTGGACCACGCCCAGCGTGCCGAGGCAAACGCCACAAGCCCCCATGGGGGGAGCAGCCTCGGCTGCCCCACCCTCCTTGAATACAGCCTCACTGAAGGCCCCTGTGAACCCTGGCAGCAGCCAGGGCAACACACAAACTAAAGAGGTCCCCTCGACCTCCAACCCGGTGGGGTTTAAGGCTCCGTCTGTCACGACGAAGCCTACAACGAAAACAACATTGTCTGTTGTCTCTCCTGAGGCGATGGACACATAAACTGCACCGGCGCAGACTGCGCCAAAGGAGCGGCGGGGTTCCCTTGACCGCTCTAAAAAAGACAAAACGGTAATTCACAGGGCCTTCTAAAGGCTCTGTAAGATAAGTCACTTTCTCTCTTTATACACCAGCCACACTCATTTCGTACACACAGCACTTCTTTACTCCCATAGTGGAGACACAAATTATACAATGGAACGTCAGAGGACTACTTCGAAACCTCGACAATGTACAAGAACTTCTACACAAACATTCTCCAAAAGTGCTGTGTGTACAGGAAACACACCTAAAATCCAAGAATACAAATTTTTTGCATCAATATGTTGTCTTCCGAAAAGACAGAGATGATGCTGTGGCGTCATCTGGTGGTGTAGCCATTATTGTTAATCGAGGAGTAGCATGCAGTCATCTATCACTACTAACATTCCTAGAGGCAGTGGCTGTTCGAGCAGTTCTATTGAATAAGCTCGTCACCATCTGCTCTCTATACATACCGCCGCAACACCGCCTGGAAAAACATGACTTCCAGTCTTTAATAGATGAGTTCCCAGAACCTTATCTGGTTCTAGGGTACCTGAATGCGCACAGCGGTTTATGGGGTGACTGTCGATGTGATGCACGAGATCGTCTTATCGAACAGTTCCTCTTTTCATCAGGTGCTTGTCTGTTGAATAGGAAAGAGGCAACATATTATAACCTTGCAAACAATACTTACTCCTCCATACACCTCAGTATTGCATCTCCTTCACTTGTACCATTACTTCAGTGGAAAGTCTTAAATAATCCACACGGAAGTGACCATTTTCCTTTAGTTGTCAGTACGGCAATATTATATGAATGTCCTCCACATGTTCTCAAATGGCTGGTAAACAAGGCCGACTGGGAACAATTTCAAAAAATTACTCACTTAAGTTGGACCGACATATGCGGATTAGGCATAGATGAAGCTGTGCAGTACTTCATGGCTTTTCTTACTGACGCAGCAGCCAAGTGCATTCCACAAACATCTGGACTGCCTGGCAAGCGACACGTCCCGTTGTGGAACACTATGTGTCAGAATGCGCGAAAGGAACAATACAGGGCATGGAGATTGCTGCGGAACTCGCCGACAGCAGAAAACCTTGAGAGCTTTAAGAAAATAAAATCTCGAGGCAGGAGAATGCGTCGGCAGGCCAGAAGAGAAAGCTGGCACAAGTTTTTATTGGGGATAAATTAATATGCACAAGAGGCTAAAGTCTGGAACATGGTTCGTAGGGTAGCAGGAAGACAAGTACACTCACTCCCACTCGTAAACACACAGGGTGACAGCCTGGAAGATCAGGCGAACTTCCTCGGTGCACACCACGAGCAAGTGTCTAGCTCATCACGCTATACTGAAGCTTTCCAAAGATATAAAGCAAGGATAGAAAAGCAGAAACTAGAATACAGGTGCAAAAACACGAGGCATACAACCAATCTATCAACTTAGCTGAGCTACAAACATCACTAAATTCTAGCAGTAATTCTGCACCAGGCTACGACCGTGTCACGTATGAAATGTTGCAAAACCTGCCGCTCAAAACGCGAAAAACTCTACTCTCTCTATACAATGCTATCTGGCATCCTGGCACCATCCCTGCTTCCTGGAAAGAGGCTATTGTTATCCTTATTTTGAAACAGGGCAAGGACCCTTCCTCAGTTTCAAATTATAGGCCCATTGCACTAACCAGCTGCCTTTGTGAACATTTTGAAAAAATGATGAACCGCCTTCTTTTACATTTCCTTGAAACACACAATCTGCTTGACCAGTTTCAGTGTGGGTTTTGAGAGGGTAGATCCACCACTGACCATCTGGTGCGTATTGAGGCACAGATCCGAGATGCCTTTGTCCACAAAGAATACTTCCTCTCAGTGTTTCTCGATATCCAGAAGGATTACGACACAACATGGCGTTTTGGCATGTTAAGAGACTTGTCTCACCTGGGTGTGCGCGGTAGAATGCTTTCCATAATCGAGAGTTACTTGTCCAATCGGAAATTCTGTGTCCGTGTGGGCAGTATTCTCTCCCAAACATTTGTGCAAGAAACGGGAGTACCGCAAAGTGGTGTACTTAGTTCTACACTTTTTATTATTAAAATGAATTCCTTGCACCTGTCCATCCCCCGCAACATGTTCTATTCCACATATGTCGATGACGTCCAGCTTGGCTTTAGATCTTGCAATCTGGTAATGTGTGAGCGACAGGTTCAGTTAGGTTTAAACAAGGTCTCCAAATGGGCAGAGGAAAATGGATTCCAGCTGAACCCAGAAAAAGCACGTGTGTCTTGTTCTCCCGAAAGAGAGGCATGCAATCAGAACCCGACATTGAACTGAACGGTCAACGTCTGTCTGTTTATGCGGAGCATAAATTCTTAGAATTAATATTGAACAACAAGTTGACCTTCGTACCATACATCAAGTATTTAAAAACAAAATGTTTAAAAGCCATGAATGTTTTAAAAGTGTTGTCACGTACTACGTGGGGTAGTGACAGGCAATGCCTCATGAACCTGTATAGAAGCCTCAATCGCACCCGCTTAGATTATGGGGCCGTCGTTCATCAGTCTGTGACTCAAAGTGCTTTAAAGATGCTGGACCCCGCGCACCATTTGGGCATCCGTCTTTCTACGGGTGCTTTTCGCACCAGCCCCGTAGAAAGCCTTTATGTTGAGTCGAATGAGTGGTCGCTCCATCTGCAGAGAACTTACATGTCCTTTGTTTATTTCCTTAAGGTGAAAGCAGACAAGAAGCACCCCTCATAATCCACTAATAATTATTTGTCGAGCTCTATTCTGTTTCAAAACAGGCTTTCGATGAGGCAGCCCTTCTCAGTTCGCCTGAAGGGTCTAGCTGAAGAAACTGGAGTGTCACTTGACTCTCTGTTCTCTCTGTCCTACGCTGCTGTCGGCCCATCCTTTTCGTATGCTGGCCCTCTACATCCCGGCACAACTATCTTCACAGCGGAAGCTTACGCGATACTTGTGGCGGCTAAACACATCAAGCAATCACAAATACAAAAAGCAGTAACTTATACGGACTCCCTCAGTATGGTTACAGCTCTGCACAATCTTAAAAAACAAAAAAACCCTGTCGTCGTCTCACTTTACTTTATTTTATGCACACTCTACACACTCAAACAACATGTTGTAGTGTGCTGGGTGCCAGGACACCGTGAGATCCAAGGCAATGTGATGGCGGATCAGCTTGCTGCATCCGTCTATAAAATCAGTGCCACTACACCCATATCGATCCCGCCCCTTGATCTTAAGCCGTCTCTCAAACGAAACCTCAGGGACTACTGGCAGAGCAAGTGGCATAAATACACGCAAAACAAGCTACACGTTATCAAGCCACACCTTGGCCATTGGCCCCCAGTATCAAAATCACGTCTAACAGAGGTAACACTAACAAGGCTCAGGATAGGGCACACATACACGACACACTCATATCTTTTGTCCGGTGGCGATCCACCATTGTGTGACAGATGTGGTAAGGCATTAGCAGTTCTTCACGTTTTAATCCAGTGTAAACAATTAGACACTCTAAGAAGACAACACTTTCCATTACCCTACCGACAACATATACCATTACACCCCGCAATGTTTGTCTGTAGGGAACCACTTTTCAACCATAAACCATTGCTTGCTTTTTTAAGAGATGTCGGTTTTACCGTGTAATATATCGAGGCATTGCTTAGCGTGACCTCTTAAGAGAGGTTGCTGCTGCAGTGACTACATTTAAAAGCACTTGCCTCACAGCCCGTGGACACAAGGGCGCTGATGAGGCACTTGTGCAAGTGCCAAATATTTTTACACGTTTTTATTATCAAAACCTTTGTCACCCTTTTTAATATGCATATCACACCACTGTCATGATTTTAATACTTATGTTTTTACCCGCATTATCGCGAGAAACTTTAAGGTCCCTATACAGCCACGCAACATATCATTGTGCACATCTCTACTCAAGGAAATGGCGCTCTTTGGCCATCAATTGGCCCTTGCGCCATAAAGCGCCACACATCATCATCATTGTCAAGACCTCTATTAACCTTTACAATAATCTCATCAGGCTGCTGTACAAGCCAGCAACTTGCGCAGCGAGATCGTTTTCGAATTGTGGTACATTTAGCTTGGAACGATATTATCATCACTGCCACAACGTTTATGATGCCAAAATTTACTCCACCGGAAGATAAGTTAGATTGAAAGCTTACCCGTCAATGACTCAAGGTGCACTATCAAGCTGTGAACTTTTGTCTACCTCACTGCCGTCACTGAAGAGTAGATTTATCACGAGAAAGGATGCCTGCGGCAAATAACCACATAGCTTGAACTTCAAATTAGTTCAATGACAAAACCAGGGGCTGCCATGACACTTTTTTTCACTTTCTCGTTCGGCAAAGACGTAGCGCCAATGAGCCATTGTAAGGCAAGGTTGTCGAGAGCAAAATTCGCCACAGCTACAAGCCTAGCTACAGCCCCCGCAGGGGCGCCGGCACAAGTAGGCCTTTGGTGTGTAGCGACACCACGGACCCGAGCTAACGGGGAGTTTTGGCTCCCTCCCACGCCTAGCCGTGCGTGGCTTTGCCGTGTCCGGGGAAAAGGAGAACATGGGGGTTGAGCCTAAGCCAGGTGTTTGGACCTTTAAGGCCCCCTGGCAGAGGCAACACACCCCTTTGGCCCCGGCTTCACGTAGACGGCACCCCTGGGCTGACCCATCCAGGGGAAATCGGCAGTCGCCTTTTCCTATCTCTCTCCTCCCACATCTTCGTCTTTTTCTCACACTTTTATCTTTCCTGTCCTCTCCTCTTTCTGTTGACTTCCGACATTCATGGCGGCAAGGGTTAAGCTTGTGTAGGTATCCCACCTTGGATAATTACATTGAGTTCTAGTGACAGCATACAGCTGGCATCGGGAGGACTTGTTCAAAAAGTCCAACCGCGTTTCCTTGTTGGGCTCCGTGGTGGGTGGTCGCCGCTGTTACCGAACACATTCATACTTCTATGGCTTTACAAGCATCCACCGACCTTGATCGGTCTTTTAAGAGAGGCCGCACCGAAGCAAGTTATCACTTCTCGACAGAAACTAAAGTTACTTTCGCGAAGTGCCACATTATCCACAGTGACAGCACACCTCCAAGAAAACTATTCTCATTTTTGGTGGCCAAGTGCCTAAAAGAAAAATAGGATCCACATACAAAGCATCCAAAATGTCAAGCGGTAACCTCCTTTTGGAGCTAACCGAAAAAGAGCAAGTACCTAAGCTCTCCCAACTAACCAGCATTGGAGAAACAGTTGTCACCGTTTCGGTCCATCGCTCTCTAAACAGCAGCAGGGGAGTAATCTCTGAGGAAGACTTCTTAGGCCTTAGTGACGAAGAGCTCCTCGAAGGATTCGAAGACCAAAATGTCATAAAAGTCCAAAGAATAGTAATCCGTCGCAATAATCAGGAAGTGCCCACCAAACACCTAATTTTAACCTTTGGAACAAGTGAAATGCCCACCTCTCTTAAGGCTGGGTACATAAAAATAAACGTCAGACCATACATTCCCAACCCCAGACGCTGTTTCAAATGACAAAGATTCGGACACGCCTCGCACTCATGCAGAGGCAAAAAAACATGCAAAATGCAGCGCAAAGGACCACAAATCGAAAAACTGCTCATCATCACCCCACTATGCTGACTGTGACGGGGAACATCCAGCGCATTCCCGGTCATGCCCATGTTGGAAAAAAGAAAAGGAAGTGATCGCTCTGACCGTCAAAGAAAAAATATCATTCAGCGAAGCGCGAAAACGGCTATCATATCTTTTCCGCAGAAGTTACGCCGATGTGACGCAGTTGGGGACAGCGTCACAAAGACATCAGGAGTCAACCGCTACCACACCCAGTGGTCCTGTGGTGACTCAAACCGCCCCCTTAAAGGAAGCAGCGCCAGCTGCTCCATCCACATCAAAGGGCCCGCAGACTCCAGTCTCCCTGGGCCCTAAACTCAATCGAGTGCCAAGGCATGAGATCTGTTTCTCAGTGCCTCACTCTCGATCTGCCAGTGCCTCAGACAAGGCAATGAAGATCGACCACAAAACTCCGGTGTCATCGACAATGAAGGACAAGTGCTCTCTCGAGCGTGCCAAACAGGACAAGGACAAAGTTCTAGTAACCACAATAATTAAGCGATAACTGTAATGGTTATCATATTTCTCTCTATTCCTATTTCTTAGTATTGTCACCTATCATCTTTTACTCATACCGATCAATCCCCAGGAGTATAAGTATAACTTTATTCCGCCATGGCTTTTATCGTACATTGGAACTGTAGAGGCTTAATTCATAACTTATGTGACATAAAGGACATCATTAACAAATTCTCACCAGTGGCCTTTTGCCTCCAAGAGACAAATCTTGGTGCAAAACACGGCCATTTCCTAAAAGGCTTCAAAGTTGCCCGAAAGGACCGCAAACATTGCAACCGTCTTTCAGGAGGAGTAGCCGTAGTCGTGTAGGGCAGCACTCCTACTCGAGATGTCCAAATAAACACATCTTTCGAGGCCGTAGCCGTCACCATCCTATCATAGAAAACCATCACCATCTGCTCACTGTATATCCTACCTCACACCCTTTTCACCACCAAAAACCTAGAAAATCTAGTTGAACAGTTGCCAAAACTATTTATTTTAGTTGGGGATTTCAATGCTCATTCAACCCTTTGGGGTAGCAACAAAACTGATGCAAGAGGCTGTGGAAGATTTCATTTTATCAAATGACATCTGCCTTCTTAATTCCGGGGCTTTTACCTACTTTTCACCAACCTCACGCACTTTTAGTTGCTTAGATCTTGCCTTGTGTTCGCCGTGTATTTTTAACGATTTTAAATGGGACGTCGTCAACACGTCTTATGGTAGTGATCATCAACCCGGCATCATAAAACTCATACCATCCTACCCAAATTTAACAAGCAGGCCACGCTGGTGGAAACTGCAGCTCGCGAACTGGCCAGTTTTCACAGAAAACGCCAAGCTCGATGAAGTTTTCTCATCAGAGCTTTCTGTTGAGGAACTAATTGAAGAGTTTGTCAAAGTTTTTTTCTTAGCAGCAGAAAAGGCAATACCGCAATCATCCGGCATCCGGCATCGTATGCAAGAAACTCAACCCTTGGTGGACAAACGAGTGTACTAATGCCAAAAAAACAACAAAGTAAGGCCTGGGGAATTCTACGAAGGTACCCCACCTACACCAACCTTATCAACTTCAAACAGGCAAAAGCCAGAGCCCGATTTATTCTAAGACAGACAGAAAAGGATTTATGGCAAAAATACATATCATCAATTAACAGTTCAGTCACATCTAAACACATCTGGGACCAGGTGAGGAAGTTCAAGGGAGAGTACTCCTCCTACACAATACCACTGCTTACAAGTCCAGACACACAATCAACACTAGAGGACCAGGCCAACCTATTAGGAGAACAGTTTTATAAGGTATCAGGCTCAGCAAATTACACCAATACAATTCTGAAATATAAAGAAAATGCAGAAAGACAAAGATTGCCTACTACCAATACCTCAAATGAAAGTTATAACCTTCCGCTTACGCTGCACGAATTAAACAGAGTACTGTCTGCCGGTAAAAAAAACAGCAACAGGGTCTGACCGGATACACTACGCAATGTTGGCACACCTACCCCAAGCATCCGCGAAGGCACTCCTCCAATTCTTCTACAAAATATGGGACTCTGGCACAATGCCAGAAGATTAGAAAAAATCCATAGTTATACCATTCCTAAAACCTGGTAAACCCCCAACAACCCCAAGTAGCTACAGGCCCATTGCATTAACAAGTTGCCTTGCAAAAACTTACGAAAGCATCATAAATATTAGACTTACCTTCACTCTGGAATCGGAGCACCTAATAGACGCACACTAGTGCGGATACAAAAAAGGATGTTCCACCACTGATCACATTGTTAGGCTGAAACAAGAAATACGAGAAGCAATTCTACACAAACAGTTCTGTCTCTCGGTCTTCGTTGACTTGAAGAAAGCATATGACACAACTTGGAGATACGGAATTCTCAGGGATCTAGCTAACTTAGGAATTCGCGGAAGAATGCTGAACTGCTTACACGATATTTTATCGAATAGAACTTTTCAAGCACGTTTGGGCACAGTACTATCACGAATATTTGTCCAAGAAAATGGTGTACCACAGGGCTGCGTTTTGAGCACCACCCTGTTTATAGTGAAAATGAACTCCATCAACAGGGCTATACCCCGTACAGTCATGCACTCCATCTATGTTGACGATCTCCAAATACCATTCCAAGCCTCCAGCCTATCATCCTGCGAAAGGCAACTCCAAATTACAATAAATCGGCTTATGAAATGGGCCGACCAAAATAGATCCCGCTTTTCAGCCCAAAAAACCACGGCTCTTCTCTTTACACGAAAAAGAGGATTGTTTCCTGAACCCGCGCTCAAACTATACAACATCAACAAGCCGGTAAAACAAGAACACAAATTTCTAGGAATCACATTCGACCGAAAACTAAACTTTTTATCACACCTAAACGCACTGAAAACTAAGGCAAACAGAGCACTCAACGTGCTCAAAGTACTCTCCCCTAAGTACTGGGGTTCCGATCGACTCTGCCTTATACGTATTTACCGATCTCTTGTACGCAGCATTTTAGACTACGGATGCGTAGTCTACGACTGGGCGCGAAACCCATACATCCACCGTCTTGACCCTATACACAACCTCGGTCTCCGTCTGTCCAGTGGTGCTCACAGAACATCACCGGTGCTAAGTCTAAACGTAGAATGCAATGAGCCCCCTCTATGTGATCGAAGAGCATTACTAACCTTGTCATATGTTTTAAGAATAAGGTCGTCACTTGAACACATCTGCTACGAAATTGCCACAAAATGTGACTCACGCTTACACTACCTCAACAAGCCGAACCTAATCAAAGCACTTGTCCTACGTTTCGAGGAATACTGCCACTTTTATACCATCCCTGATGGATCACTAGATGTCGGTATTAAATCACCAAGACTGCCGCCATGGTTCGATCTGTCGCAGCTATGCGAATTTTCACTAAGCTGTTTTAACAAAAAAAGCACCCCACTAGAACACATAATCCAAGAATTTTATACACTTCAGCATAAATATAGGGATTACGAAGAATTTTACACGGATGGCTCAAAATTAGAAAATCATGTGGGTATTGGGATTGAGACAACGAAAAGCGCAATTTCTGTGAAAGTACCTCGTAGTTTTTCCATTTTTTTCTGCTGAAGCTTATGCCTTGAGTGAAGCAGTTCGGAAAATCATCGCTGAAAAATACAAGAAAGCAATCATATACGCCGACTCACTACGCACACGAAAAGCACTACATATAAATTCTGAATGTGAGCCAATAGTGGGCGATATTTTAAACATGGTATACTTAACAGCCAGGCAGCCTCCATTCGTTTCTGCTGGGTCCCAAGTCATGTTGGGGTACCCGGAAACAAAAAAGCAGATAAGTATGCTTCCCAGGCAGCCCATAAAACAGTAACAAGAGTGAAAATTCCCCTTAAAGATATCCAGAGAACAATTTGCCTGGCTCTTCTAGCAAAATGGCAAAAGCAATGGGACGCCTGCACGAACAATAAACTCCACCTGGTGAAACCCACACACGGGGAATGGAAGACCTGCCATCACCAGCAACGGTTTATTGAAGTTGTATTATGCCAACTTCGCATTGGACACACACACTTGACACACAACTTTTTACTCGCAAAGGAAGAACAACCAACGTGTAAAAAATGCCAAGAAGTGTTAACACTTATGCACATCCTAATCACATGTTCTACCATTGAAACACAGAGACAAAAATATTTCAGCAAGCTATACAAACAACACGTACCTTTACACCCTGCTTTGTTCCTAGGAGATGACCCTCTAGTACCTCTGCCTGACTTGCTTAACTTTCTGAAAGAATGTAATCTGTTAAATAAGCTTTAAAATCTCATCTTTTCAGTTTCAATTCCTGAAAGTCTTGTGTCTGGCGCAGCATAGCCTTAGCTGCTTGTGCGCCATAAAAACCAAATTAACCTAACCTAACCTAGCTACAGCAACAATGACCCGCAATTCCTGTTTAATGATTTTTCGTCCTTAACTTTTCATTTTTAACGTTTGATGGAGCTCACCTCTTCACGTGGTTGTATTCCATAGTCATCGTCATCAGAAAGCCCGTAAAAATTGAATGCAGAACCTCATGACACCCGAAAGAGCCATTTTTCATATAATTAGCTAAGAACTTGGAAAGCTCCCCTCGAAATAGAGCAAAGCCACAGTCACGTGTACTGTGAGCGTTACCTTAGAACACCTGTACACAAGGCCTCAACAAATCAACAAAACCATAACTACATTGCTTTCTGGAACAGAAGGCAAGAAGTATGCAAGCTCTCTCAAATTACAAAAAAGAACTGAAAAAGAAATGACAACCCACAAAAACTACCCACTGAAGATCTAAAACTCAATTTGCCAAGCTAAAATGGCTGATTAACAAAAATAAAATGGGCAACATGAGAAAATATGACGTCGAAAAAATAGATGAAGAGTTGAAAGAGAGGATGAAGCATAAAAACGTGAAACTGCTAACGAATGCACACTCTAAAGGTGCGGTGATATTGTGGGCAGTTTTAGCAACATAGTAAAGGTTGCCGAAGACTCTACTGGATATAAGCTATACAGCCCCCAAATAATCCATCTAATAGAAACAGAAGCCAAAGTTCAACAAAACACCTCAGTTCTATGAGTGAATACAAAGTGAGAAAGAAGGAAAGAGAATGATAATAAGAAGCCTAACGAGGAATGAACCTGGTTGGTACCCTTATCTGAGGGAATGAATGGAAGAGTAGAATGGAAGAAAGCCCTACAAGTCATTTGCCACAAAAAATCATTCAGTTAAAGGGTCGACTTGATCAAAGACGAAGCAGATTTCGTGTTTAACAAGCATGTGACACTTTCTGCACAGGGCCTCATGTACTGGGGAATAAAATGCACTAGCGAATTGCTAGAACATGAGTACCACACAAATACAGAAAAAAGGAGACATGAAATATTTGAAAATATTGTTACGGTGCGATGGATGCCTTTATTTACAGGAGATGATCAATGCGAGAGTCCAGGGATCTGCTTGCTTGCTTGCTTGTTCCTTTCTTTTGTGGCTCTCACCCACTAAGGGGGATTGGCCAAGAAGCCGGTGGTTAATGCAAGTAAATACCTATAGATTTTCTAGATTAGGGGAATATGATTACTGTGTTTTGACTGTGAAATTAATTTGGCGCAATGTAAAAAAAAGAAAGAAAAAAGGGGGAGAAATAATGGAATTTGTTGAATATCTGTAATGGAATCGTTATATGAAATTTTCCTGAAAGTTGAATCATTGCATTGTATCAGCTAAATAATAAGTGGTAGTGTGACTAGTAAAATTCGGGAGCTGATGGCTGACTCAGCAAGGTAATCTTCTTGTGTTATATATGAATTCGCAGAGAGCCCTGCAGATGTTCCTGTCGCTATGTCCCAATGAAATGGCCCCAAAAGACAAAATATTGGGAGTATTAAGTGATATTCCTAATTTTTTGAATAAAATTTCGAAGCAGTTTTTTCTTTGATTTTTGAATCGGTGACATGTGATAAGAAAATGGTCGATATGTTCAGGTTCGTTACAGCTTGAGCACAGAGGGGATGGCACCAGACCAGACCAGGGATCTGGCTGATCACCGCTCGTGCCAACCTCGTTCTCCTCTTCTTCCACGCGCATCCTCAGAATCGTAGCGATTCCCCCTTTGCAGACGATGCCCACCGGGCGAGTTAGGCTTCGTTGCGATGATGATAGCGTTTTAGGCGGGCAACATGAACGACGTTGGTCTTGCTTGAGCGGCGGCCAGTTGACAACAGCAGAGATATCACGTACGTGACATCGCTGAGACGTTCCAAGACAACAAACGAACTGGTGTAGTTGGCCAGAAACGTTTGGCAGAGGCCGCTCTTGCGAAGCGGCGTCCAAAGCCACACCAAATCTCCTTTCTCAAACCATACGTGCCGGTGACTTCTGTCGTAATGGTTCTTGGAGCGTTTCTGTGAGACGAAAGTTCGAAGACAGGCGATGCGCCGGGCCTCCTCTGCGCGGCAAATGGTTTAGGCGAGAGTAGGTTGATCAGTCTCGGAAAAAGGAAGGATAGTGTCAAGAGCTGTGCGGGGTTGGCGTGCGTAGAGCAGATAAAATGGACTGTATCTCATTGTTTCGTGCTGTGCAGTGTTGTAGGCGAAAGTTATCAATGGCAAAGTCGTGTCCCATGTTTTGTGTCCAGAATCAACATACATGGAAATCATGTTGACGAGAGTCCTATTTGTTCGTTCTGTCAAATCATTAGCCTGCGGGTGATACGGGGTAGTGTGACGAAAATGGCACGAAGCAAGACGAAGAAGGTCTTCGACTACATCGGCAACAAATTGCCGCCCGCGATCACTGATGATGACACGGGGGGATCCATGGCGTAATATAACAAGTGACAGCATGAACTGTGAAACTTGAGTGGCCGTTGCCGCAGGAATCGCCGCAGTTTCGGCGTAACGTGTGAGGTGGTCAACGCCCACAATAATCCATCGGTTGCCGTTCGCTGATCGCGGAAAAGGGCCGAGCAGGTCGACACCTACGACGTCAAATGGTGAACTCGGGGGTGCTATGGGATGAAGTAGTCCGGCTGGCGGAGTTGTAGGACGCTTGTGGCGTTGACATTGCTCACAACTCGCAACGTATGCAGTCACACTTTTACGCATCTTCGGCCAGAAGAAGCGTTCTTGCGTGCGATAAAATGTCCTAGAAAAACCTATATGGCCAGATGTTGAGTCGTCGTGCATTGCTCGAAGTACGTGTTGTCGAAGACTTGTAGGCACAACTAGAAGTAGGCGCGGGCCTGCGCCGGAATAATTCTTTTTGTAAAGAACGCCATCCTTTACTACGAAACCACGTTGACCGTTCGTTCCGGAAATAAAAAAAGAAGCGAGACTGTTGTCATTGCATTGCTCTGCCCGAAAAGTTGTTAGGTCAGGGAACGGAGTATCCACTACAGCCAAACATTCATCAAAGTTGTCAGCGTCACACTCGGTTGTCGGAACGGGAAGTCGTGAAAGGCAATCGGCGTCGGCATGACAACGACCGCTCTTGTAGCAGACTTCAAAGTCGTGTTCTTGCAATCGTAACGCCCAACGAGCAAGACGACCAGATGGGTCCCGTAGTCCAGTGAGCAAACATAAAGAATGGTGGTCCGTGACAATCGAGAATCGGCGTCCATAGATATAAGGGCGAAACTTGTGCAAGCCGAATATGACCGCGAGACATTCCTGCTCTGTGACAGTATAGTTTCGCTCCGATTTACTTAAACAGTGACTGGCATAGGCAACGACGTGTTCAGCAGCTCCAAGGCGTTGGACCAAGACGGCGCCAATACCTACACCACTGACGTCGGTATGAACTTCTGTGACAGCAGATGGGTCATAGTGGAGAAGTACGGACCCTGACGTCAGAGCAAACTTGAGTTGCGAAAAAGACGACTCGCATTCCGCTGACCACCGAAAAGGTGCGTTCTTGTTGAGTAGGGACGTCAAAGAGTAAGCGAGGTCGGCGAACCTGGGCACGAAGCGACGGAAGTACGAGCGTAGGCTCAAAAAGCTTCGCAACTCTCGTAGCGACTGAGGTTGTTTGAAGCTGCTGACTGCTGCGACTTTCTGGGGGTTGGGACGAACGCCAAGCTTGTCCACCAGGTGACCGAGAACGAGAGTCTCACGGCTGCCAAAGTGACACTTCTTAGAGTTCAGGATGAGCTTAGCTCTCTGAAGGCAGTTGAGAACAATGTCTAGACGATGGTTGTGTTCATCGAATGTACGGCCAAAAATTATAATGTCATACAGGTAGCAAAGACAAACTTCCCACTTTAGTCCACGTAAAACAGAGTCCATGAAGCGCTCAAACGTGGCTGGAGCATTGCATAGGCCAAACAGCATTACATTGAATTCAAATAGACCATCTGGGGTTATGAAGGCCGTTTTCTCTTTGTCATTCGGGTGCATGGGGATTTGCCAATAACCAAATCTCAAATCCACGGAGGAGAAGTACGATGCCGAATGTAAACAATCGATGACATCATCAATCCTGGGAAGCGGGTAGACATCCTTTTTAGTAACAGAGTTGAGCCGTCTGTAATCCACACAGAATCACCATGTACCATCCTTCTTTCGGACAAGAATCACAGGGCAGCCCAAGGGCTACACGACTCTTGGATGACCCTTTTCTTTAACATCTCTTCTACCTGTTGAGTAATGACCTTGCGCTCCGCTGATGAGACACGGTATGGTATCTGCCTGATAGGGTGGGCGGATCCTGTGTCAATCCCATGGCGAGTACGCCACTCGGGTACACTTATTTGCTCTTCTTTCTGCGCAAAGTCAAATATAGTAGCGTGCTTCGCAAGGACTTCGACCAAAGCTTGACGTTTTTCGGATGATAGCGACTTGTTTACCATACTCAGAAAGTTGGCTTCTGTATGGTACGTTGCACGAATAGGATCTACTCTCTCGTCACTTAAAGATGCAATAAAAGTGGTCGCATTTTGTTCGAAGCAGGCGAGTCGCATTCCGCAGGGTAGCATAACAGGTTCATTTGTATAGTTCGACACCCATAAGGCCGATCGCCTATCACTGATCGACAGAACACAATGCGGAATGAGCACATTTTTCTTGGCGCAATTGAGAGGAATGGGCTCCACAAGAACATCAAACTTTCCGGCGTCCGAGGCAGAGGCGTAAACACGTACGGTCTTCATCGAGTTGGGCGGCAAGACAACATTCTCAATGACGGTGATAGATCCTTGACGGCACCTAGGATCGTCAGTAAATGCCGATAGCATAATCTCGCCAGCACCGCAATCTATTGTAGCCCCGCACTCGCGTAGAAAATCGATGCCCAAGATGATGTCATGGGTGGAGCTGGTCAGGACGATGAATTCAGCCTTGAAGACCTTCTCACCCAAAGTGACACTAACAACACACACACCGATCGGGCACAATGTCTCCCCGCTCACTGCACGAAATGATGCACAACTGTCCCAGCGAAACATCACTTTATGTCCTAGCCGCAATTTGAAGTTAAGACTCATCACTGAAACAGCTGCTCCAGTATCTATCAAAGCCATCGTAGGAAGCCCATCAATAAGCACGGGGACCCTATTTTGAGTCATAAAAACGGGTAAAGGCATAGGCGGATGTAGTGACAAATGTTCGGCGACCTCACCTCCATTGGCCGCACCACCTAGTTTCCCGGAGGCGGGGAGGTGACGCGTCGACCAGGAGATGGGGAACGGAACCGGCGTGTTGTGGGGGGCGTCAAGCTTCGCACGGTGGAAGGCGAGTCGTTGCGTAAATTCCGGTGGAAATTGCGTTCTACATGTGTATCACTGTGGGTCGTTTGCTGGAAGCCGTCCCCAATGTACGCGTCCCGCTTTGAACGCATACCACCGCGCCAGCGGTTTTGTCGAGAAGAAGCTGATGGTCCCTCGTAGTAGCGTTGCTGGGGGCGACGCTTTTGACCACAGAATCGAGCCACATGTCCACGGAAACCGCAGTTATAGCACACAGGGGCCTCACGCACGTCGCCAAACCTTCCACGAGGCGCCATGTGCCCATGATCGTTCCACGAAGACACCATTGTAGGTGGTTGGCGAAAGGCGTTCTGAAAACCACGGCGATGATGTAAGTTGTCAGTTGGGGGCTCTGGTGCTCTTGATTGGGGCACATCATATAGCGTGGCATCAACGGCAGCACAGATTGCGTCGTATGGCGGGGAGGTGTTGATAGCAGGTGCTCTTGACGGATTGACAGCATCACGTCGTCCAAGTTCTTCGCGTACGATTTGCCTGATCATTGAGGCGAGATCACAGGGGGATGTTGGAGGGACGTCGACATTTGCAACGGTGGTGACGTTGGCAAGTCTACCAAATTTGGGAGTGATGCGCCTAGCCTTCAGTGCCTCAAACGTGCGGCAGTGTTGTATTACGTCCGCTACAGACGCCAAGGTGTCCTTGCCGATGAGGAAATTGTAGACATCCTCAGCAACCCCTTTGAGAAGATGGCCTACCTTGTCATCTTCTTTCATGCGTGCGTCTACAGACTTGCACAATTTCAGAATCTCTTCAATGTACGTTGTGCATGTTTCACCGGGAACTTGAGCACGCTGCATCGAAGTTTGCTCAGCGCGCTTCTTCTTTATCAATGGGTCCCCGAAGCAGCTCGCTATTTCTTTCTCAAACGCTTCCCAGGTTGTTATTGTTTCTTCGTGGTTTTCAAACCACACCAACGCCGTCCCTTGAAGAAACAATCCGACGTTGGACAACCGGGAGGCCGCATCCAAACAGTTGTATTTACTCACACGGTTGAAGTGTTTCAGCCATTCGTCGACGTCTTCTCCGACCCTCCCTGAGAAGCTTCGTGGTACCATGTGTCGGGGCCATGCAGCGCGCGACGAAGAGTGCGTGGTGTCGCCGTCAGCAATCGGATATATAGAGAGCGGTGGTAGACCAGCCAGTTGGCAGCTTCGGCGTAGTTCTTGAGCTAGCACTTCCGTGATCGTTGGCCTTGGATCGCTCCGCTGTACCCCGCACCTTCCACCAATCTTGTTACGGTGTGATGGGTGCCTTTATTTACAGGAGATGATCAATGCGAGAGTCCAGGGATCTGGCCGATCACCGCTCGTGCCAACCTCGTTCTCCTCTTCTTCCACGCGCATCCTCAAAATCGTAGCAATATATACACAGATCAACAGATATTCCACTGTGAATCCCCCGCAGGGGTGCCTGTGAAAGGAGGCGTTTGGTGTGTAGCGACACCACGGACTTGAGCTAACGGGTCCGTGGTGTCGCTACACACCAAAGTTACGACTCCCTCCCACGCCTTGCCGTGCGTGGCTCTGCCATGTCCGGGGAAAAGGGGATCCTGGGGGTGGAGCCGACGCTGGGTGATTGGACCTTTTAAGGCCCCCCTGCAGAGGCAACACACCCCTTTGGCCCCGGCTTCACGTAGACGGCACCCCTGGGCTGACCCACCCAGGGGAAATCGGCAGTCGCCTTTTCCTATCTCTCTCTCCCCCACACCTTCGTCTTTCCTCCTCTTTAAATCTATCCTGTCTTCTAATTTCTTCTGTTACTTCCCCGTTTTCATGGGCAGCTTGGGTTAACCTTGAGCAACTAGCCAACTAGCAACTAGCCAACTATCAACTGCCCCAGGCCAACGCACATTAGGTTATCGCAGCGGTGTACGGCTGGCGTCTGCAAGTTTCACGTTTCATGAACTTTGTAGCGTCCCCTCGTTGGGCTCCATAGTGGGTGGACGCCATCGTTACTGAATTACATTCCTCTATTATGCAGAGAAGCTTTCCACTCCTCAATGATCGTGCCACCTCAAAGCGCGTACGCACCAAAGAATTTTCCTTTTTCAGCCGACCCAAAGAAGTATTCCCTTGTTATCTTGTTGTACACAGTGAGAAGCCCAACAAAACAGCCAGAACAGTGTCGCCCTTCATAGTATCGCGGTCCCTGACAGCCACATTAGGTGATGGCTACAAAGTTACAAAAATGGCTAGTGGTGACCTTCTTTTAGAACTCCGTGACCAAACACAATTTGACAAACTAAAAAAGCTTGCAACATTCGGTGACATTCCCGTCAGCGTAACAGCTCAATGATCCATGACCTCTGCACGTGGAGTTGTTTCTGACACAGACCTCCTTGACCTAACAGAGGCTGAACTCTTCGAGGGCTGGAAAGAACAGAATGTGACCAATGTGAAGCGAATCGTCATCCGAAGGCACAATCAGGAAACCCCCACGAAACACTTGGTACTGACCTTTGCCACCAGTGAACTACCACAAACAATAGAAACTGGCTATACAAAGACACCGATCAGACCCTACATACCGAGCCCCCGCCGATGTTACCAGTGTCGAAAATTCGGCCATGGCTCTCAGAGCTGTTGTGGTCGACCTGCTTGTGCCAAATGCGGTGCCCAAGGCCACATCTCCGACAAATGTAATGAAACCCTACATTGTGTAAACTGTGACGGAGACCACGCGTCATATTCATGTTCTTGTTCACAGTGGAAAAAAGAAAAAAGACATTATTACATTGAAGATTCCCGAAAATACCTCCTTCAAGGAAGCACGCCGAAGGTGTTCGGCTTTTCACGGCACAACTTACGCTGATGCGGCGCGTCAGGGGGCAGCGTCGCATCACCCTCCGCCACAACCTAGGCCCACGCAAAATGAGCCATTGGGTGTGGTGACCACCCCTATGGTGGAAGCAGCCAAGCCTGCTCCACCTACCAAGTCAGAGACTCAGGCGACTCCAGGGTCGTCGGGTCGACCGACCACGTCTTACCAGGCGAGGTTGTAAATACGAAACAGCAGCTCGCTCACGCGGGCGTCCAGTGCTTCACATGAGGCAATGGACACAAACAGGGTACTTCAGGTGCCGGAAATGTGGTGTGGCTCCCTAGAGCGCGCTAAAAAAATCGAGAAACCAATAACAGGGCCCGATGACAGCCCTGCTACTTAAGTTACAACTTCCCACTTGAACAGCCACTTCATTTCCGTACACACAGCACCACTTTCCATCAAATATGGAATCACAGATTGTACAATGGAATGTCAGAGGCCTTCTCACAAACCTCGACGATTTCCAAGAACTTCTACACATTCACTCACCAAAAGTGCTGTGTGTACAAGAAAAACACTTAAAATCTATACATACCAACTTTTTATGCAGTTACATTATTTTCCGAAAGGACCGTGATAATGCTGTGGCATCATCTGGAGGTGTAGCTGTTATAGTTAAGCAAGGTTTAGCATGTAAACACTTGAAACTACAAACGTCTCTTGAGGCAGTGGCTGTTCGAGTGGTGCTTCTAAGCAAACTCGTCACCATTTGCTCTATATACATACCTCCGCATTTTCAACTACACAAACATCAATTCCAGTCCTTGATAAATGAACTTCCCAAACGCTATCTTGTTCTAGGGGACTTTAATGCACATAATAGGCTATGGGGCGACTCTCGTTGTGACGCCCGAGTTTCTTCTCTCTTCAAGCGCGTGTCTCCTGAATCGAAAAGAAGCAACCTATTATAACCTCGCTAACAATACCTATTCCTCAATAGAACTAAGCATAATATCTCCATGGCTTGTGCCTCTATTTCACTGGAAAGTCATCACTAATCCCTACGGAAGTGACCATTTTCCCGTAGTTTTGAGCACACCTACATCAACTGAATGCCCGCCCCAGGTTCCAAAATGGCTATTAAGCAAAGCCAACTGGGAACAGTTCTATACCCTCACTCATTTAAACTGGCGCGACATATGCACTTTAAGCATTGATGCGGCTGTCGACTACTTTACAGCGTCTCTGATTGATGCAGCAACATAAAGCATACCACAAACGAATGGACACTATGAAAAACGACGTGTGCCATGGTGGCACTCAGAGTGCAAAAATGCACGCAGGCAGCAAAACAAAGCATGGAGGTTGCTTCGGAACTCATCGACAGCCGAAAATCTTGACACATTTAAGAAAATGAAGTCTCAGGCCTGGAGAACGCGTCGGCAGGCCATAAGAGAAAGCTGTCACAAGTTTTTATTGGGGATTAATTCATATACCTAAGAGGCCAAAGTCTGGAACATGGTTGGTAGAGTAGCAGGAAGACAAGTGTATTCACTACCACTCGTAAACACACAGGATGACAGCCTGGAAGATCAGGCGAACTTCCTTGGTGCACACTTCGAGCAGGTCTCTAGCTCGTCACAGTATACTGAAGCTTTTCAAAGATATAAAGCAAAAATAGAAAAGCAGAAACTAGAATACAAGTGTACGAAATACAAGGCATACAACCAACCTTTCAACTTAGCTGAGCTACAAACATCACTGAACTCCTGCAGTAATTCTGCCCCAGGCCACGACCATGTCATGTATGAAATGTTGAAAAACCTGCCGCTTGAAACGCGAAAAACTTTACTCTCCCTATACAATGCTATCTGGCTTTCTGGCACCATACCGACTTCCTGGAAAGAAGCTATTGTTACCCTATTTTGAAACAGGGCAAGGACCCTTCCTCAGTTTCAAGTTATAGGCCAATTGCACTAACCAGCTGCCTTTGTAAAGTTTTTGAAAGAAATATAAACTGCCGACTTTTATATTTGCTTGAAACACACAGTCTGCTTGACCAATACCAATGTGGGTTTCGAGAAGGTAGATCCACCACCGACGATCTGGTGCGTATCGAGGCACAGATCCGAGATGTTTTCGTCCACAAACAATACTTTCTTTCTGTGTTTCTCGATATCGAGAATGCTTACGACACAACATGGCGTTTTGGCATATTAAGAGACTTGTCTCACCTGGGTGTGCACGGTAAAATTCTTTCCAGAATCAAGAGTTACTTGTCCAATCGGACATTCCGTGTGCGTGTGAGAAGTGTTCTCTCCCAAACATTTGTTCAAGAAACGGGAGTACCGCAAGGCGGTGTACTTAGTTGTACACTTTTTATTATCAAAATTAATTCCTGGCACTTGTCCATCCCCCGCAATATGTTTTATTCTGCATATGTCGATGACATGCAGCTTGGTTTTAAGTCATGCAACCTGGCAATGTGTGAACGGCAGGTTCAGCTAGCTTTGAACAAGGTCTCTAAATGGGCAGAAGAAAATGGATTCCGACTGAACCAACAAAAAAGCACATGTGTCTTGTTCTCCCGAAAGAGAGGTATGCACTCAGAACCTGACATTAGATTGAATGGTCAACGTCTGTCAATGCCAAGCATAAATTCTTAGGCCTAACTTTGGACCACAAGCTGACCTTCATACTGCAAATTAAGTATGTAAAAACAAAATGTATAAAAGCCATGAGTGTTCTGAAAGTGTTGTCACGTACTACGTGGGGTAGCGACAGGCAATGTCTCTTGAATTTGTATAGGAGCCTCATTCGCACACGCTTAGATTATGGAGCCGTTGTTTAACAGTGTGCGACTCAAAGTGCTTTGAAGATGCTGGATCCCGTGCACCATTTGGGCATCCGCTTGTATACGGGTGCTTTTTGCACCAGTCCTGTAGAAAGCCTTTACGTTGAGTCAAATGAATGGTCGCTTCATCTACAAAGAACTTACATGTCCTTTGTATATTTTCTTAAGGTGAAAGCAGACAAGAAGCACCCCTCTTACTCCACTATAATGATTTGTTGAGCTTTATTCTGTTTCAAAACAGGCCTTTGATGAGGTAGCCCTTCTCTGTTCGCCTGAAGGGCGTAGCTGAGGAAACTGGAGTGTCACTTGAAAAGAGTTTAATGGCTCCTACAGTATACCCGCCACCGAGGCAGTGGCAGATTATAGACTGCGATGTGTCTTTCCTAGAAGTTACAAAACATGCACCTATTGCCCATATCTGAAACTACTTCCTGGAACTTCAACACAAATACACACGTCCTGAGTTTTTTACAGATTCCTCCAAGTCTAACTCCTCTATGTCCTATGCTGCTGTCGGCCCATCCTTTTCGGATGCTGGCCCTCTACGTTCAGGCACAAGTATCTTCACAGCGGAAGCTTACGCGATACTTGTGGCGGCTAAACACATCCAGCAATCACAAATACAAAAAGCAGTAATTTATACGGACTCCCTCAGTGTGGTTACGGCACTGCACAATCTTAAGAAACAAAAAAACCCTGTCCTCATCTCACTTTACTCTATTTTATGCACACTCTACACACTCAAACAACATGTTGTAGTGTGCTGGTTGCCAGGGCACCGCGAAATCCAAGGCAACGTGATGGCGGATCAGCTTACTGCATCCGTCCACGAAATCTGTTCCACTACACCCAAATCGATTCCGCCCCTTGATCTTAAGCCACCTCTCAAATGAAAGCTCAGGAACCACTGGCAGAGCAAGTAGGATAGACACACACAAAACAAGCTACACGTTATCAAGTCACACCTTGGCCATTGGCCACCAGTATCAAAATCACGTCTAACAGAGGTAACACTAACAAGGCTAAGGATAAGACACACATACAAGACACACACATATCTTTTGTCTGGTGGTGATCCACCATTGTGTGACAGATGTGGTGAAGCATTAACGGTCCCACACATGTTAATCCAGTGCAAAGAGTTAGAAACTCTAAGAAAACAACGTTTTCTATTACCCTTCGGACAACATACACCTTTACACCTTGCAATGTTCGTCGGTAGGGAACCGTTTTTTAGTCATAAATCATTGTTAGCGTTTTTAAAAGACATTCATAGTTTTCATATAGTATACCCGGGCATCCCCTAGCACGACCTCTGCAGAGAAGTTTTTGCTGCGGTGGCTATACAGGAAAGCACTTGTCTCGCAGCCCTTGGACACAAGGGCGCTGATGAGGCACTTGTGAAGTGCCAAATATTTTTACACATTTCTACTATCAAAACATTTGTCACCCTTTTTACTATGCATATCACGTCACTGTCATGTTTTTAATACTTATGTTTTTACCCGCATTATCGCGAGGAAAATTAAGGCCCCTATACAGCCACGCACTATATCATTGTCCACATCTCTATACTCATTGAAATGACGCTCTTTGGCCATCAATTGGCCCTTGCGCCATAAAGCGCCACCCATCATCATCATCATTCCACTGTGGATCATAGCCATGTACAAAATGCATCCATTTACTTAGAAGTGTGGCAGTTTCGGCTAGTTGGTATGACATGATGATAGTTATAGTGCGAGAACAGAACGACGACAAATAGACTAGAAGGGCACGAGCGCTCGTGTCTTCTTGTCTCTTTATCGTCGTTCTGCTCTCGCACTATAACTATCAACATTTACTTGGGTTGCATAGACTACAAAAATAAATTTGACTTGGTACAGATACCAGAAGTCTTAAGAGACATTGTGCATAATGCATGTATGAATACCCTATCCAACATATACTGGAAAGGAGACAAAATCTGAGCAATATATATAGCATGCCTAGCAGAAGTACTTGAGTCACCATGTTGATAAGAAACAGGAATGAATATTGACAGCACATATATATCTCCATACTTACGCTTTGCACGTGACATCGTGCTTTTCAGCAGTGATGCCAACGAACTACAAAGACTGAGAGTGTGAACCGAGAAAGTGCTTAAGTTATAAATTAGACCATGAACTGGAGAATCAGGCCGCAGGAACACAATCACATTGTGGATAGCAGCAACAAGTACCGTAATCACTGCGTCCTTCGGGTCAAGATCACGGGCGGGGTTATCCAGAGGAGGGGGCGATGTGGCATTTCTGCTTGTAGATGTAGGAGACGCGCTGATAGGAGGGTGAGGAGGAGATGCTAACGCCGATCGATCACCAGAGGCCACAGCGTCCTGAAAGGAGCAGCCCTGGACGAGTGCCTCGCTGCCTCACTTGTCGATGTTGTTGACAGCGGTCCTGGCCTTCTGCAGCGCTTTGGCAGCGCGTCACGGGGCCATACAAGGAGGTGATAATGATGGCGGCCTTGCGCTGAATCTGCCAGGAAGGACAGCGCGGCTCGCTGAGGTTAATGAAGCGAGGGCGCTCCGCAGGGCACGGTGCTTCAAGTCGTCAAGGTCGAGCAGCTTAGTTGGTGCAGCTGCAGCGCGCAACGAGAGATAAGTTTTCCTTTATTTGTTTGTGTTTCTGAACATTCCTTTTTTTCTCTCTCCTAATCAATAACTTACGTTGCGAGTACTGTGGCAGTGGGACACGGGCAACGTTCCAGTGACGTTGACCACATGGACTGGGTAGGCAGCTGTTTTGAAGAAGTTCGGTATACGCCCGGTTGTTAAACAGCTAGAACCGAACACGAAGTGGACCTAGTGATAGGCTACTAGAGGTGTGTGTCTGAGGTTTAAGCGGCAGCTTCAAACAGTTGTTGAGGTAGGGGAGTTAGCGGAGGTGGCTGGATAGCAGGATTAGTGTTGAAATTAGGTATGTCGAGCGCTTAGTCCGATGGTCGGGTGCGCGATGGCTAAGCAGGCCACGATAACCACGGGCGAGATTGAGCTGGTGCAGTGTGACGAATGCAAGCGCTGGTGCTACTTGGACAAGACAGCATTCACGAGTTTGCGGACGCGCAGAAGGCGAGCTTTGTATGCAGGCTGTGCGAGGCACTGAAGGGGGCCGTGCAGCGCATGGAGTATAGCATCAAGGGGCTTTAGGGGGAGCTTAGGGCGGAACGGGAGCAGAGGATAGAACTCCAAAAAACAGCTCCGAGCGTCATGTGAGCGGAAAGAAGTTACCGCCGCCTATTAGAGCAAATGAAAGGCAACCTTCGAACAGAACGGGAAGGGCGGAACAAGCTCGAGCAGCGGGTAAAGGAGCTAAAGGTGCTGTGCCCCGGCCCCGAGCGGTCTGACACAGAAGGCGTGGGTAGTGGAGAAGACAAAAGGCGGGAAGGAACAGGCGAGAATGGGGGTCAGGGAGCCGCAGTGTCTGGCCATAGCACGGATGCTCCGAGAACATACAGCTCGGTGGCGTGGCAGTCTTCGAGCAGGGCAGAATCACATGACAAACGGCAGAGAGAGAAACAGGTGAAGCAAACAGAAGCGCCATCACAAACAGGAAGCCAGCGATTGGAGCGTAGAAGTGTCCAGGTGGTGGGGGACTCTAACGTGGCAACGGTAAGGGATGGCGTCTTCAAGACAGTGAAGGAAGATGGGAGAGTCAGGGTGGAGTCCCAGTCAGAGAAGAACATGGTGGATGCACTGGCCAAAGCTCAGGAGGTTGTAGAGAACAGCATGGCGGGCAAAAAACTCATCATTATTTATGCTGGTCTCAATGATGTGTTGAAGGGCAAGGGTCACAACCTTTAGAGACAGAGGATGGGATGCGTAACCTTCGAGACGCCTCTAGGAGTGTGCATGTAACCATATGCACAGTCCCAGAGGTCTGGGAGCAGTCTCGTCGGATTGAAAGGAGGGTAGTGGATGCCAACTGTGTGATCAAGGGTATGAGCCAGCAGCTCGGATACAGTGTAATGGAGGTGAACGAAGATGTGTATGAGCAGGGCACTCTCCCGTTTGCACAGGATGGCATTCATTACAGTGGTGCGACAGGCAGGAGGGTTGGTGATAGGATGGGTCGTCAAGCCACAGCTTTTTTAGGGGGACCCAGAGCCCGGAGGCCAATGTCGTAGCCAAAGACGGTTCAAAAGGGGCACAAATATTCAAGCCACACGGGGTCCGTGGGAGAGGAAATCGACGTAAGCACAAGGGACATGCTAAGTCAGACAAAGGCTATATTATCTGACATGCAGGTTGGCAGAAAAAGATTAAAGTGGGAAGATATAGAAGAGCAGTCAAGGCAGGAAGAGCTGATGGTGTATGGGGTTGTGAAGACACATCTTCGGGACAGGGAGCAACCACCTTGCAATCCAGACTACATATGAGAATATTGCAATAAAACAGAAGGCAGCAAAAAGTGGGTTGAATTGGTCCATTTATACATTAAAATATGCTTTGACAAAGAGTCAAGCAGGGACGCATGGAACATTTATGGTCAAGAGGGAAAGTAGCTGGGCAGATGACACTCCTTGGTTTAATGCACTTGCGGATGGGAGCAAATGCCAGAGAGGAAAACCAGGCAATGGTGGAGTGTGCAATAAAGGGCATTGAGGAATTAGGAGGAGATTGCGAGATAATTATAAAAGGAGATATGAATGTGCACATATAAGATGTAGGTGGTTATACCGACCCAACAGGCAAAATGATCATGGCTATTTGTGAAAAGCATGATTTGATCATTTGCAACAGTACTGAGAAGTGTGAAGGGTAAATAACATGGGAAGTAGGAAGGCGGCAGTCAACGACAGATTACGCACTGATGTCACATAGGATGTACGATAAGCTCAGGGGAATGCACATGGATGAATGTGGCTCCAGAAGTTTGGGTAGTGATAACAAACATATGAAGCTAAGTTTTGGAAGAGCAGTGAAAGTGGGAAGGAGACAAGATGAGCAATTACAAGAAAACTTTTATTCAAAAAGGCAAATAGAAATACCTACTTAACAAATTGAAAAAGTAAGCACTGAGGATAATAAAACAGTGTGGACATACACGACTGTTCGAGCTAGAGCTTACTAAGGCACTTAGAAAGTCCCCCCCCCCCCGAAAAGAAGACACAAACCTAAGAGTTGGTGGGATGAGGAAGTTAAAAGAGCCATAGCAAAACATCAGGAAGCCCCTAGGGAACACAGACATGCTAAGCAGCGGGGTGAACCGACAGATGGTGTTGAAAGAAAATGAGACGTATTTCTAAGCTGTAGAGGGAAAGCATCCCTTCTGATCAGTGAAAAGATTAGAAGAAAGGGGGCTCAGTGGCTGGCAGATGTACATAAAAAGGATAGAAAGATTGTGGAATCATCAATACTCCCTAAGAAATGAAACAAGCCTAGAGCAGAGCTTTATACATACAGCTCAGTGTTCTAGGCTAGAAGGGGACAAAGATATTGAATATATAAGAACAAGGGTGACAGAAAAATTTTAACAAAGAAGTGCTTTATGCACCACAATAGACAAGGATGGATCAAGTGGTGCAATGGCTCGATTTTCACAACGAGAGTGGGAAAGGGCTGAGAAGAAGGTTGCTAGTAGTACATCAAGAGGCCCAGATGGCATGCCAATTATGCTGATAAAACAATAGGTCGGAAGTCTAAGCAGGCTTTGAGAGAGGCAGTGAGCAAAATAATAATCGATGGTGAAGTCCCCGACGGATGGAAACTTAGCGGGATGAACATGATCTATAAAAGAAAGGGAGAAAAAGCTGACATAAACAACTACTGTCCTATAACAGCGACATCAGTGGTCTACAGGCTGGCGATGCAGATTATAAAGGAAAGACTGTAGGCTTGGATAGAGGGTGAGGGGGTGCTGGGGAAACTGCAGAATAGGTTTCGGACACACTGGATGTCGGAAGACAATCTGTTCTCACTGACGCAGTGCATCAAAGTAGCAGAAATGGAACACAGGCACTGTTGCTAGCATTTTGGGATATCAAGGGAGCGTACAATAGTGTGGTTCAAGATGACTTCTGGGGAATACTGGACACACTAGATGTGGAAGATGGAGCCACTAAATTTTAAAGGATTTCGATAACAAGGTAGTTATATAACTATAATTAGTGACAAAATTATATAACTATAATTAGTTATATAACAATATAACTAATTAGAGTTATAATAAAACTATGTAATTAAATTATATAACTATAATTATATAACTCTTAATTATATAACTATGATTATAAATTATATAACTATAATTAGTGGCCAAATTAGAGGGAAGTGGACTTGGCTTAAACCTCTCTTTAGTCAAACAAGAAAAACTCATTGATGAGGAACTACCAGCAATAATGTACGCAGATGATATAGTGCTAATGACGGACAATAAGGAAGATTTGCAGATTGATGGACATCTAGATTCACTAAAGAAAAATCATCAGTCATGATTTTTAATAATAACGAAGGTGGTGAGCTTAGAATACAGGAAGTCAGGCTAGAGATAACAGATAAATACAAATATCTGGGCGTACGGATAAGCAATGGGACCGAGTACCTAAGGAAACACGAAATATACGTGACGACTAAAGGTAACAGGAATGCAGCAGTGATGAAAAATAGGGCACTGTGGAATTACAATAGGTATGATGTTGTGAGAGGAATATGGAAAGGGGTCATGGTTCCTGGGCTGACGTTCGGCAATGCGGTCTTGTGCATGAGATCAGAAGTTCAAGCAAGATTAGAAATTAAGCAACGTGGAATAGGTAGGCTTGCTTTAGGAGCTCATGGGAATACAACAAATCAGGGAATACAAGGTGTTATGGGATGGATATCATTTGAGGGCAGGGAAGCTAGCAGCAAGATAAAATTTGAGAAGCGATTGACAGAAATGGGGTAGGAGCGTTGGGCTAGGAAGGTTTTCAGCTACTTGTACATAAAGAATGTCGATGCAAAATGGAGGAAGCTAACAGGGAAATTGAATGGTAAATACTTAGAAAACAGCAGGTGTCCAAATCAAAGAGAACCATCGGTTAAGAAGAAAGTGAAGGAAACGGAGACTGACATGTGGAGAATTGGCATGATTAAGAAGTCTGCACTAGAGATCTATTGAATTTTTAAGCAGGAAATTGCCAAGGAATGGATCTATGATAATACTCGGGGTAGTTCTCTACTGTTTGAGGCCAGGACGGAAGTATTACGAACCAAGACATATCGGACCAAATACGAAGGGGTAGACGCAGTATGCAGTGCATGTGGAGAGGAAGAAGAAACTGCCAAACTCTTGATAAAGTTCTGTAAAGGTCTTCACCTATAGTTCAGGATGATGGCGCAGAGTTTTTCAAAGCACTGGGGTTTAGGGACAGGGAGGCAAAATAGGCTATAAGCGGGTACACGTAACTAGAAGGAGATTATCTGATTGGTGGCTAAAGTCAAGGCACGAGTGAAAATTAAAGCCTTCACTGCAAAGTACGTATCCTCAACCTCACTATTTAAGAAAAAAAAATCTAGTTTTTGGTTGAATGAGTATTACGGCTTAGTGGCGCTAGCCACCGCCTGATCTAAAAGGTACAGCCATATCCATTCATCCAGGTCGCGAGAATTTCGGTTCGGACTGGCAGGGTGGATGGACGTGTTTTTTGAGCGCTCCCGATTGACTGCGCAGATAAGTGGTTTCGCATGTTTTGAGCTTGCTTTTTTAATTATAAGGCAGCAGTTGAAATCTCCGTTGCACTTATTACATTATACGGCTTTTAGGGGTGTCAGTAACAAGGTATTTACTAGTTTGTGCGTGAGTGTGTGTGTTTATTTCTTTGTTTTTTTTGCCACCCAGTAGCGGAGGTGCACGTACATTGAACACGAAAATTTTTGTAGCAGAGCTTAGACATTCTCTTTATCGTAGGGCAGGGCTCAAGTTTTGTAATTATCGGGTGAGACAAGTCACAGGGACAATCGGTGTTGAAAAGAAATGGTTAAAAAATTGCCCGCAGCTTCCCTCGGGGGAACACTGAGGAGGATGCGGAGCATATAATTGGTTAACGGGGTGTTAAAGTGTGACTTACTTGGGTCGATGGCTAAATTGGTTAACGTGGTTGTGAAATGGGGTGTTAAATTGCGACTTACTTGGGTCGATGGCTAAATTGGTTAACGTGGTTGTAGGAGGGGGTGTTAAATGAGTGAACACGTACACACGTATGCGAAAGGGCGGCACTGGTCGAAGGGACGTCGATCATTGTGTTTGTGGATTCGTTGGCATTCATTTCACGGCGACTTCGGACGTCGACGCGCCGTACAAACCAACGGACGAGCGGCAACTGAGCGAGCGAGCGCCGACCTTGAGTATATATACAGCGCGACGGCGCATGCGCTGTCAGCTGTCGAATGTTCTCGAAGGAGAAGCGCGCGCGCGGCACAGATGGCGACGGCGCGACGGCGCATGCGCTGTCAGCTGTCGAATGTTCTCGAAGGAGAAGCGCGCGCGGCACAGATGGTGGGCGACGGCGCGACGGCGCATGCGCGCGCGTCAGCTGTCGAATGTTCGAGAAGCGGTGCGGACGGCGCGGACGGCGCACTACAAGGCGCGAGTATAAGATGCTTGCGCACCTAAAAGGCTGTAAAGTGTTCAGGATGTGGCGTGAGTCTGAAAATGGACTCAAGTGCAGAAGCAAATGGAGAAGAGGCTGACGTGAAGTGTAGGCAATTTGAGGTCGAAGAAAAAATGGAGAAAATGATGGTTGCCCAGAGTGAACTGCCGATGACAATCACAGAGCTGGAGACTGCGTTGCCGACAGAGCAAGAGAAAACGAGGGCAATGGGAGAAAGGCTGAAGTCCGCCGAGGAAGCACTGGTGAAGCTGAACAAAGGAGCAGCCTACGGAGAGAACAATAGGGAATCGGCAACCAGAACGGCGGAGAAGAAAGAGCAAGCAAGTTTGAAAAAACAGGTTCAGCCGGTTCAATTGTCGCGAGGCCCAGCTTCAGCGAAGTAGTGGTGGGGCTGGGAGGGGACAAAGCAGCCGGCGTCACAGGTGCAAGTAACCCCCAGGTGCAGTACGCTCCAGGTGATAAGTCACAGCATGTGATAATTGCTCGAGACTCGAATTTAAATCGATGCGCTGAAGCAATCAAAGAGAGGGTGAGAGGTGACAAAATGTTTGCAGTAGGGACTTTCCCAGGTCGCAAGCTGAAAGCAGTCATGAGGCAAGTGAGGTCTAAACTACAGCTGATAGACGAAGCCTCGTGATAATTTCAGGTGGTTTAAAGATGTCTTAAATGAAGATACGGCAGGACTAGCAACCACTCTGAAAAAAGGGGTCAATGACATGCACGCCACTTCTCCTCAGGTACATATAGTGATATGCACGATATCGGAGGTACCGGTGCGTGACGGCAACCTGCAAAGAGCGGTTGTCAATGCGAACTGAGAGATATGGCGGATGAGTCAAGAGAAAGGCTTTGAGGTGGTGGAAATAAACAGAAAGGTGCATAGGTGGGATAGTTTTCAACGAGACAGAATTCACTTCGATGGGCAACTAGGTCATGAGGTGGGTTGGCGACTTGCAGGACACGCAGTAGCTTTTTTGGGGGGCACGTGGGCCCATCGGAATGCAGGATAGCTAGTAACGAGGAAAACTACCCGGGAGACTCTTTGACACGTGGTGTGGGCAGACACGATTCCAAAATGGCACCAGTATCTAAGATAGGTAGAGTCCAGAGAAGAAATAGACGTAGCCACGAGCGCCGATCCAATTCAGACATAGCGTATATTAACTGGCAGAGTGGTAGGAAAAGGGTGAAGTGGGAAGAGATAGAAAAATAGTTAAGGGAGGAGAGGCCGATGGTATACGGTTTTGTAGAAACACATCTCAAGGACATGGAACAACCTCCTAAATATGCGGACTACGCGTGGGAATATTGTAATAGAACAGAAGGCAGCAGAAAGAGAGTGGTATTGGGGCATTCGTTCATAAAAGTACAGACTGCCAAAGGGTCAAGCAGGAGTGCAAGGAACATTTATGGCTAAAAGAGAAAGCGGCAGGGCAAATGACACTCCTTGGTTTGGTGTACTTGTGGACGGGAGAAAAGGCCACAGAGGAAAACCAGGCAATGGTAGAGTGTATATAAAAGAACGTTGAAGAGTCAAAAGGAGAGTGCGAGATAATTATACTAAAAGATATGAATGTGCACATAGAAGATATAGATGGGTATACCGACGCAACAGGCATAATGATCATGGATATGTGTGAAAGACATGATCTGATCATTTGCAACAGTATCGAAAAGTGTGAAGGGCAAATAACATGACAAGTAGGAAGGCAGCAGTAAACGATAGATTACGCACTTACGTCACATAGGATGTATGATAAACTAAGGGGAATGCACATAGATGAAGGTAGCTCCAGAAGTCTGGGTATTGATCTGAAACGTATCAAGCTAAGTTTTGGAAGACCAGTAAAAGTGGGAAGGAGACAATATGAGCAACTGCAGAAAAATTTTTATTCAGAAAGGCAAACACAAATACCTACTAAACAAATTGAGAAAGTAATCACTGAGGATAATAAAACAGTGTGGACATACACGAATCTAAATAGACTCTTTGAGCTAGAGCTTCCTAAGGCACGTGACAAGTCATCCCGGAAAAGAAGACAGAAACCCAAGAGTTGGTGGGATGAGGAAGTTAAGAGAGCCATAGCAGAATGCCAGGAAGCCTCTACGGAACACAGACAGGCTAAGCAGCGGGTTGAACCGACAGATGATGTTGAAAGGAAATGAGAAATCTTTCTAAGCTGTAGAAGGGATGCATCTCTTCTGATAAATGAAAATATTAGAAGAAAGGGAGCTCAGTGGGTGGAAGAAGTACATAAAAAAGTTAGAAAAGCAGCTGCAACATTTTGGAACCATCTAAACTCCCTATGAAATGAGACGAGCCTAGAAGAAAGGTTTATAACTACATCTCAAGGTGCTAGGCTAGAAGGGGACAAAGCTATCAAATATATAAGAACAAGGATGACACAAAAATTTCAACAAAGAAGTGCTTTATGCACCACAGTAGACATCGATGAACCAAGTGGCACAATGGCTCCATTTTCGCAACGAGAGTGGGAAAGGGCTGAGAAGAAGGTTGCTAGTAGTACATCAAGAGGCCCAGATGGCATGCCAATTATGCTGATAAAACAATAGGTCGGAAGTCTAAGCAGGCTTTGAGAGAGGCAGTGAGCAAAATAATAATCGATGGTGAAGTCCCCGACGGATGGAAACTTAGCGGGATGAGCATGATCTATAAAGGAAAGGGAGAAAAAGCTGACATAAACAACTACTGTCCTATAACAGCGACATCAGTGGTCTACAGGCTGGCGATGCAGATTATAAAGGAAAGACTGCAGGCATGGATAGAGCATGAGGGGTTGCTGGAGGAACTGCAGAATGGGTTTCGGAAACACAGGAGGTTGGAAAACAATCTGTGCTCACTGACGCAGTGCATCGAAATAGCACAAGAGGAACACAGTCCCCTGTGGCTAGCATATTCGCATATCAAGGGAGCATACCATAGCGTGGCTCAAGAGTACTTGTGGGGAATGCTGGACACACTAGGTGTAGAAGATGGAGTCACTAATATTTTAAAGGATATCTATAAAGGTAACAAGGCAGCTATAAAGTGGGAAAAACAGGTATCCAAGCCTACAGAAGTAAAATGGGGGCTAGGCAGGGGTGTCCCCTGTCACCCTTGTTATTATTTAGATTAGAGGCCAAATTAGAGGTAAGTGGACAGGGCTTCAACCGCTCTTTCGTCGAACAAGGAAAACTCATTGAACAAGCACTTCCAGCATTCATATGCACAGATGATGTAGTGCTAATGGCCGACAACAAGGAAGATTTGCAGAGATTGATGGACATCTGCGGCAATGAGGGATATAGGTTAGATTTCAGATTCAGTAAGGAAAAATCAGCAGTCATGATTTTTAATGATAATGAAGCTAGTGAGCTTAGAACACAGGAAGCCACGCTAGAGATAACAGATACAAATATCTGGCATTATGGATAAGCAATGTGACCGAGTACCTAAGAGAACACGACATATACGTGACTACTGAAGGTATCAGGAATGCGGCCGTGACGAAAAACAGGGCACTGTGGAATTACAATAGGTGTGATGTTGTGAGAGGAATATGGAAAGGGGTCATGGTTCCTCGTCTGATGTTCGGCAATGCGGTCTTGTGCATGAGATTAGAAGTTCAAGCAAGATTATAAATTAAGCAACATGGAATAGATAGACTTGCCTTGAGAGCTCACGGGAATACACCAAATCAGGGAGTACAAGGTGATATGGGATCGACATCATTTGAGGGCAGGGAAGCTAGCAGCAAGATAAAATTTGAGAAGAGATTGACAGAAATGGGGGAGGAGCGTTGGGCTAAGAAGGTATTTAGCTACTTGTACATGAAGAATGTCGATGCAAAATGGAGGAAGCGAACCAGAAAATTGACTTGTAAATACTTAGAAATGAGCAGGGGGCCAAACCAAAAAGAATGATCGGTTAAGAAGAAGGTGAAGGAAGCTGAGGCCGATATGTGGAGAATCTGCATGATTAAGAATTCCGCACTAGAGATCTATCAAACTTTTAAGCAGGAAATTGCCAAGGAAAGGATCTATGATAATACTTGGGGTAGTTCTCTACTGTTTGAGGCCAGGACGGGAGTATTGCGAATCAAGACATACCGGGCCAAATACGAAGGGGTAGACACGGTATGCAGTGCATGTGGAGAGGAAGAGGAAACTGCCGAACACTTGATACTGTTCTGTAAAGGGCTCCATCCTATATAGTTCAGGATGATGGCGGTGAGTTTTTCAAAGCACTAGGGTTTAGGGACAGGGAGGGCAAAATAGACTTTAAGCGGGTAGAATTAACTAGGAGGAGGTTATCTGATTGGTGGCTAAAGTCAAGCCACGAGTGAAAATAAACCCTTCAATTCAAAGTGGTTCTAGCGGTTAATTCTACTGGTTAGTTCCCTAAGTATTACGGCTAGGTGGCGTTAGCCGCCGCCCGATCCAAAGGGTACAGCCACATCCATCCATCCATCAAGTGCAGGTCATGCAAGGTCGAGCAGGTCCGCTGGTGCAGAAGCAGCTCGTAACGATAGATTTTCCTTTAATTCTTTATGTTTGTGGACACCAATATTACTTTTTCTCTCCTAATCAATAACTTGCGTTGTGAGCACTGTAGGTGTAGGACACGGGCAACGTTACAGTGACGTTGACCTCGTGAACGGAGTAGGCGGCTGCTTTGAAGAAGTTCGGAGCGCAAGGTTAGTTGTTAAACAGCTAGAGCCGAACACGAAGGGAACCTAGTGAGAGCCCACTAGCGAAATTGAACAAGTGTGTGTGCGGGCTAGGCGGCAGCTTCTAACAGTTGTTGAGGTGGGAATGTTAGCGGAGGCGGCTGGATAGCGAGATTAGGGTTCAGCTTGAGGCTGTCGGGCGCTTGGTCCGATGGTCGGGCGGGTGATGGCTAAGGAGGCTAGTGAGCTGGTGCAGTGCGAAGAATGCAAGCGCTGGTGCTACTTGGACGAGACAGCATTCACGAGTTTGCGGACGCGCAGAAGGCGAGCTTTGTATGCAGGCTGTGCGAGGCACTGAAGGCGGCCGTGCAGCGCATGGAGGCTAGCATCAAGGGGCTTCAGGGGGAGCTTAGGGTGGAACGGGAGCAGAGGATAGAACTCCAAAAAACAGCTCGGAGCGTCGTGGGAGCAGAATGAGGCTACCGCCAGCCTATTAGAGCAAATGAAGGGTGACCTTCGAAAAGAACGGGAAGGGCGGACCGAGATCGAGCAGTGGGTTAAGGAGCTAACGGCGCTTCGCCCCGGCCCAGAGCAATGTGAGGCGGAAGGCGTGGGTAGCAGAGAAGGCGACTGGCAGGAAGGAACAGGCGAAAAGGGGGGTCAGGGGGCCGCAGTGTCTGGCCACAGCACAAAAGTTGCAGGCATGGCTTGTCCCGCTCTCTGTGTGGGCTTGGGTTCAGGTGCGCTCTTAATGGGTAAAGATGATGACTTCTCTTGCTTGCTGCTCTGCACTTTGTTCTCACAAATGCAGATCTCTGATGACGCAGCCTCTTTGGTACTGTATGATTGAGAGCACTACAGGTTTCTCTGTGCGACATTTGTTCTACGAAAATTTGGTTTCCCAGCTGGCATCTTCGTTGGAGTTGGGGTTACACGCTCTCAAAGTGCTAAGATTGGCGTTAGCACTTTCATCTCCTCAACTGAGATGGAAACTCTTCAACATTCGCAAGGTCCTCACGCCTTCTTCACTCAAGCACCTACAGCCCTACACTCGCTGAAACGCAGCTGACTTTGGCAACGCGCCGCCATGTTCTCGCCAATTCATGCCCCATTCTTCGCAGTGGGAGTGGTACTCTGTCTGTTTCGACAATTTTGCTGTGGTTCTTGTGAAGTTGACTTGTGTAGCTTCTTTCCAACAAGACTGTTATTCAAGACGCAGTGGCTAGGTAGTACAACCACAGACTTAGAACGTACTTTCGCTTTTACCTCCCGCTTTGTCCTTCGTTCTATTGTCTCTAAAAGAGCTTGCCCTGTCTTTAATGAATCGGCAATTTTATATTCGGTTCTGACGTTCACTATAATAATCTGGCACTCATAAAAGTCCGCCTCCTCCATGTCAGCTTCCAAATTATCAATATCAACTGCATCCTCTACCGCTTTTTTGATTCTTTTTAGCTCATCGTACCGGTAAATCAAAACTTGAGGAATATTTTGTGCAAAATATTGTTCACCTTACAGCATCGACTTGACTTTTGCCTTTAATACGAAGAACTAGTTGTAAGTGTCAGTGTCTATCTTTCAGAGAAAAAAACCTCGAGACAAACCAATCCTGTAGCCATTCTCGCTTGTGGTGGCTGTGGGAGTCGAGTCGACGAGTGAGTTGTGTGTTAGGCCTATTTGTGCGGCTAAGTGAGGTAGATCACGGTGTTATTTCAGCCAGATGGAAAGGAAGTGGTCACACCATGCACTCTTGCTTGAAAAAAAAGCTGCAAATTCTTCAAGAGCTCGATCAAAGGGGCCTGTCCAAGACGGAGGTGGCGAAAAAATTAGAACACCTGAAATTGACTCTGTCGCAGTCCTGCAAAGACAGAGAAAAAGATTGAAGACGCTTTAGAGAGGACCCATACATCTATGTGGATTCAAATGCGCACAATGCCTTATAAAAAACGCGAAAAAGTTCTTTTTTTCACCGAGTTCCATCGAGCGTGCACAGAGTTTGCCCATAAGCGGACCGATTCTCGAGCAAAAAGCTCGAGAGATCGCCATGCAAGTGGATGTTGAGAACTTTGTCCTAAGTGACGAATGGCTCAGCCACTTCAAAACACCCCATGGCCTAGTCTTCAAAGCAATCTCTGGTGAGAGTGCTGCAGTCAACAGGGAAATTTGCACCGACTGGCAACAGGCACGGCTTCAGGAGATTTTGATGAGCTTTGAGCCACGAGCTGTCTTCAGCGTCGACGACATGGGTCTTTTTTATAAGGTGTTTCCATCAAAGACTCTCACCTTCAAAGGCAAAGCCTGTAGTGGAGGAAAACACGGTAAAGATTACATCACTGTGCTGGTGGGTGCAATCATGGCAGGAGATGAGAAATCGAAGCTGTTGGTAATAGAAAAATCAAGGCACCCACATTGTTTGAAAGGCGTTTGACACCTTCAGGTTGCGTACCATGCGAAAGGGAGAGCGTGGATGACCATGGCTATTTTCAAAAACTAGCGATAGGAGAAAGACGCAAGATTTACGAGGCAAGGCAGGAAGGTTGTCTTCATCGTGAAGAATTGCACAACCTACGGCCAGGGTGAAAGACTCCAAACCATCACTCTGGAGTTCTTGCCAGCAAATGCACCGGCAGTGACTCAGCTGATGGATCAAGGAGTTATTCAGAACATTAAAGTTCATTATCGCAGAGAACTGCTCCATCGAATGCTGCTTTGTGCAGACAGAGGGAAATGCGACAGCATAGATTTATTGGCAGCCCAAGCTGTGACACTTCATCAACCTGTCCACAAAACCCAAAAGAAAAGAAAACAAAAATGCAAAACGGGGCACGGCGAAGACTATATTTATATGTCTTTGTATCTTTGCAGTGAAGTCTGGCATACAGATTTCGTGCAACCCTTGATCCAAACATAGCCAGCGAACCGAAAAACCAGCACTCAGTGAATCTCTTGAACATGACGTAGATTTGAGTAGTTATATGGCACTGGTGACTCTGAGTGTGCATTTAATCGGAGCTGAACTGTTTGCATTCGGACTGCAGTCCGTGGCGTCTAGTGTGGTGGCCACGCGTCGTGTGAGATGTAGATGATCTGTGATGTTTTATGGCACAAGGGCCATTTGATGATCAAAGAGCGCCAGTCGACAAATAATCTAACAATGATCATAATAGGGCCCACACGACATGTAGGGTGCCTTTTTCCGCACTGGTATTGTCACTCCTAATTCTTTGCATTGTTAAACACTCTCGAAATAATGTTAACTAAACAAGGCGGAGCCATCACACTTCAGCAATCTGTCCACAAAACCCAAAAGAAACAAAAAACAAAAATGCAAAACGGGACACAGCAAAGGGTATAGTTACATGTCTTTGTATCCTTGCAGTGAAGTCTGGCATACAAATTTTGCACAACCCTTGATACAAACAAAGTCGGCGAAGAGAAAAACCCGCACTCAGTGAATCTCTTGAACATGATGTAGATTTGAGGAGTTATAGAGCACTGGTCTCCCTGCGTCTGCGTTTAGTCGGCACTGAAACGTTTGCGTTTGGACAGCAGTGCGTGGTGTGTAGCGTGGTGGCCACCCGTCATGTGAGATGTAGGTGATGTGTGATGTTTTATGGCACAAGGGCCACTTTATGGCCAAAGAGCACCAGGTCAGTCAACAAGTAATACGAACAGTGATCATGATAGGGGCCACGCGTCATGTAGAGTGTCTTTTTCTGCACTTGAATTGTCACTCCTAAATCTTTGCAGTGTGTTAAACACTTTTTGAATCATGTGAACTAAACAGGACGAAGCTATGACACTTCCTCAACTTGTCAACAAAACTCAAAAGATAAGAAAACCAAAAATACAAAAGAGGTACCCCGCAAAAGCTATAGTTACATGTCTTTTTATCATTGCAGTGGAGTCTGCCATACAGATTTTGCACAACCCTCAATCCAAACAAAGTCGGTGAACACAAAAAGCAGCACTCAGTAAATCTCTTGAACATGATGTAGATTTGAGCAGTTATAGAGTACTGGTTTCTCTGAGTGCATTTATAGGGCCCTGAAGCGTTTGCGTTTGGAGTGCAGTTCGTGGCGTCTAGTGTAGTTGCCACGTTTCATGCAGGGTGCCCTTTTCCGTTTTGGAATTGTCACTCCTAGATCTTTTGCGGTGTGTTAAGCACTCTCGTATTCATGTGAAGTAAACACGGTGAAGGTATGACACTTCATCAATCTGTCCACAAAACCCAAAAGAAAAGAAAATAAATATGCAAATAGGCACACGGCAAAAGCTATAGTTACATGTCTGTGTATCTTTGCCGTGATGTCTCCTATACAAATTTTGCACAGCCCTTGATCAATACAAAGTCGGCGAACAGAAAAACCAGCACTCAGTGAATCTCTTCAACATGAACCCCGCAGGGGCGTCTGTGCAAGCAGGCGTTTGGTGTGTAGCGATACAACGGACACGAGCTAACGGGGGAGTTTTGACTCCCTCCCACGCCTAGCCGTGCATGGCTTTGCCGTGTCCGGGGAAAAGGTTATCCTGAGGGTTTAGCCGAAACTGGGCGATTAGACCTTTAAGGCCCCCCGGCAGAGGCAACACACCACTTTGACCCCGGCTTCACTTAGACGGCACCCCTGGCGGGACCTTTTCCTTTCTCTCTCTCCTTACATCTTCGTCTTTATCTCTCACTTTTTATTTGTCCAGTCTTCTAGTCTATTCCGTTTACTTCCAAACTTCCTGGCGGCTAGGGTTAACCCTGTGCAAATAGCCTACCTTGGCCTAGGCGCATTGGGTTATAGTGGCGTGTTACGGCTGGCGTCTGCAGGTTTCAGCATCTACAAAGTTGTAGCGTCCCCTCGTTGGGCTCCGGGGTGGGTGGCCGCCAACGCTGCTGAACAAAAATAAGACAGGCATGCATGGAGCATTATCCCTACTGTCTGATCCTACCGGCTTAAAGCGGGTACCCACAGATGATAATTTTTTTTCAACCAGCCAAAAGAAACATTTCCCAACTTCCACGTCATTCACTGCGAGAAAACTGGAAAGCAAGCCAGGACCGTATCACCTTTTGTAGTTGCCAGGTGTCTTACTGAAACTCTCGGGGCTGGATACAAAGTAACCAAAATGGCTAGGAGAGACCTTCTCCTCGAAATTCGGGACAAAGAACAATTTGTAAAGCTAGACAGCCTCTCAACATTTGGTGACGTACCGATAACCATAACACCACACAGATCTATCAACATAACTCGCGGAGTTGTATCTGACGCAAACTTACTTGACCTGAACGAAACTTAACTTTTCGAGAGGTGAAAGAACCAAAATGTCACTAACGTACAGAGAGTTATATTCAGAAGAGATAATAAAGAAACACCGACGAAAAACCTAATACTCACGCTTGCATCCAGTAATCTACCAGAATCTATTCAAACAGGGTAGACGAAGATCAGTCCGTACATACCAAACCCTCGTCGTTGCTTCCAATGCCAGAGGTATGGCCATGGCTCTAAAACCTGTCGTGGTCACCAGACTTGTGCACAATGTGGAGTCCTAGGCCACGTGTCTGAGAACTGCAAACAACCGCCACACTGTGTAAACTGCGAGGGAAACCCTGCTGCATAATCACGCTCCTGCACATACTGGAAAAAAAAGAGATAATTAAATTGAAGGTGAAGGAGAACATTTCATTTAAGGGAGCACGGTGAAGAGTAGCACCATTCTATGGACCTACATATGCTGACGCGGCGCGTCAGGGGGCACCGCCGCACCAGCCCTCGCCACTCCTTCGACCCATGCATACCAAGCCGGCGGTTGTGGCACCTGCCCTCAAGGCGGCTGTAGTCCAGGCTACACCGCCTACTCCCAAACAGAGACAGGAGAATCCAGAGTCCTCGGGTCTCAAGGCCTCTCCTAACAAGGCGAGGCCCAAAATTCGAACTAACAGCCCGCACGTGCGGGCATCCAGTGCCTTCAAAGAGGCAATGGATACGTCGGTACCCTCGGTGCCGAAAGAGCGGCGTGGCTCCTTGGAGCGCGCCAACAAAACAAAAAGGCAGATAGCAGGGCCTGGTGACGGCCCTGTTTCGTGAACTCAAACTCCCTGTCTTAACAGCCACTCGCTTTTCGTGCACACAGCACTATTTTACATTCACCATAAACACTCAAATTATACAATGGAACGTCATGGGCGTTCTCAGAAATCTTGACGACATCCAAGAACTTTTACACGAACACTCACCAAAAGTGCTGTGTGTATAAGAAACACACCTTAATTCAAAACACACAAATTTTCTTCATAAATACGTTATTTTCCGAAAGGACCGTGATGATGCCATGACATCAGCCGGAGGTGTTGCCATCATAGTGAATCAAGGAATTGCTTGCATACACTTACAACTCCAAACATTCCTTGAGGCAGTGGCTGTTCGAGCGGTTCTTTTTGATAAACTGATCACAATCTGCACTATTTACATTCCTCCTAGCTATCAGCTGCAAAAACTTGATTTACAGTCTTTAATTAATATACCTCCAGAGCCTTATGTTCTTCTTGGAGACTTTAATGCGCATAGCAGGCTATAGAGTGACTCTCGGTGCGACGCGCGAGGTCGACTGATTGAACAGTTCCTTCTCTCGTCGGGCGCGTCTGCTAAATCGAAAAAAAACCAACCTATTATAATCTCGTTAATAACACCTACTCCTCCATAAACCGAAGCATAGTATCTCTATCTCTTGTGCCTCTACTCCAGTGGAAAGTCGTCAGTAATCTGTACGGAAGTGACCACTTCCTCGTCGTTTTGAGGACAACTACAGCAAATGAGTGTCCACCACGTGTTTCCGAATGGCTCATAAATAGAGCCGACTGGGAACAGTTTTATACCATCGCTCGTCCAGGTTGGAGTGAAATATGTACTTCAAACATTGATGTTGCTGTCAACTACTTCCCAGCGATTTTGATTGTTGCTGCAACAAAATGCATCCCACAAACAAATGGACACCCTGGAAAACGGCGTGTGCCAGGGTGGAACTCTAAATGCCAAAACGCGCGCAAACAGCAAAACAGAGCATGGAGGTTGCTTCGCAACTCGAAGAAAGCCGAAAATCTTGACACCTTCAAGAAATTAAAGTCTCAAGGCAAGAGAACGCATCGGCAGGCCAGAAGAGAAAGCTGGCAGAAGTTTTTGTCAGGATCAATTCGTACTCACAGGAGGCTAAAGTCTGGAACATGGTCGGTAGGATAGCAGTAAAAGAAGTACACACACTTCCTCTTGTAAACACTCAGGGTGATACCTTGGAAGATCAGGCAAACTTTCTCGGCGCACACTTTGAACAGGTGTCCAGCTCGTCCCACTATACTGACACTTTTAAAAAATACAGAACAAGAGTCGAAAAGCAGGAACTCGAACACAAACGCGTTAGATACGAGGCATATAACCAAGCTTTCAGTCTAGCTGAGCTCTGAACATCTCTAAACTCCTGCAGTACTTCTGCCCCAGGTTCTGACCATGTGGTGAATGAAATGTTAAGAAACCTACCAATCGAAACACGCAAAACACTACTTTGTTTGTACAATGCTATCTGGTTTTCTGGCACTATTCCTACCTACTGGAAAGAGGCTATTATTATTTCCATTTTGAAAGAAGGCAAGGACCCTTCTTTAGCTTCGAGTGATAGGCCTGTTGCACTTACAAGCTGCTTGTGCAAAGTCTTCGAAAAAATGATGAACTGCCGACTTGTACATTTCCTTGAAACAAACAATTTGCTCGACCCATTTCAGTGCGAGTTTCGAGAGAGTTTATCCACCACAGACCACCTTGTTCATATCGAGGCACAGATCAGAGACACTTTCGTCCATAAAGAATATTTTCTCTCGGTGTTTCTCGATATAGAAAAGGCTTATGATACAACATGGCGCTTTGGCATACTAAGAGACCTGTCCCACCTTGGCGTGAGTGGCAGAATGCTTACAATAATCGAAAGTTACCTGTCAAACTGGACATTCTGAGTTCGAGTAAGCAGCGTTCTTTCCCAAACGTTTGTCTAAGAAACAGGCGTCCGGCGAGGTTGTGTACTTAGTTGCACACTTTTTATTATCAAAATGAATTCTTTGCGCTTGTCCATTCCTCGCAATATGTTTTATTGTACATATGTCGATGACGTCCAGCTTGGCTTTAGATCTTGCAATCTGGCCATGTATGAGGGTCAGGTTCAACTAGCTTGGTTTGAACAAAGTCTCCGATTGGGCTGAAGAAAACGGGTTCCGACTGAATGCACAAAAAAGCACGTGTGTCTCTTTCTCCACGAAGAGAGGCATACGTTCCGAACCCGATATTCAACTGCATGGGCAACGTCTTTGTGTTAATATCGAACAAAAATTCTTCGGCCTAGTCTTGGACGCCAAGCTAACCTTCATACCACACATCAAATAATTAAAAACAAGTGCATAAAAGCTATGCGAACTTTTTAATCTCATTGACCCACCTAAGTTTCTGTCTCCCCTTCGTGCGTTTGCCTTCTCTGGGAATCCAGTCAGTTACCCTTAATGACCAGCGGTTATCCTGCCTACGTGCAATGTGTCCGGCCCATGTCCATTTCTTCTTCTTGATTACAACTATGATATTCTGAACCCTGGTTTGTTCGCTGACCCACTCAGCTCTCTTCTAGTCTTTTAAAGTTACACCTATCATTTTCCTTTCCTTCGCTCACTAGGTCATCCTCAATTTAAGCTCAACCATCTTTGTAAGCCTCCAAGTTTGTGCTCCGTAGGTAAATACTGGCAAGATGCAGTTGTTATATACATTTTGTTGAGGGTTAGTGGCAGATTACCATTCATGATTAGAGAATGCTTGCTGAATGTGATCAACCCAATCTTTATTCTTCTAGTTACTTCACTCTCATGGTTCGGATTTGCGGTTACTACCTGTCCTAAGTAGACATATTTTTTACAACTTCCAGCATATCTCCACCTAGCGCAAAGTGCAAAAGTGCTGTTTTCTGCCAAGACTGTAGCACATTACTTTAGTTTTGTGGACATTCATTTTCAGACCTACTTTTCTGCTTTCATGTTCAGTTCTGTAATCGTGAGTTGTAATTCATCTCCTAAGTTACTCATCGAGGCGATGTCATCAGCGAATCGCAGGTTACTAAGATACTTTCTATTATCTCTTATTCCTAACTCTTCCCAAGCTAGGGTTCTGAAAACCTCCTGTAAACACGAGATGAATAGTACTGGAGAGATTATTACTGGAGGAAAGGGGTACTGACAGGCTTTGGGGTGGGGGGCGATCGCCTCTAGCGCCCCTTCCTGGATCCGCCACTGCGTGCAATTCTGCACGAGATCACAGGATTGATTCCGAACCTCAGGAGTCGCATTATAATAGTTGTAATATGTACTAGTGGCCTAGTTCCATGCACTCGGAGGGATTATGAGATCAAAATATTTAAGCTTTAGCTTGAAACAGTGCATCTCGTAACCAGATTTTAGTTTTGCGATATGAAACCGTCGAACTTAATTTTAATAATTCTTCTCTAAACCAGCATAGATGTACAGTGCTTGCTAAATTCTGCTCCCAGTTTTTTTTCATGTGAATGTGGGGTTCATCACAGAATTCATGGCATTATTTAGCAGTGTGATTTTTCAAGGCCTTCCCTATTGCCATGACATTTTCTTTTCACATTTGTTCAAACAGGAAGACAAGTTCACCAGGGAACATTTACTGCTTGGGAGGATGTTTGAAACAATTGGTTATGTGTTCAAGTTGGCCCATACGCACACCTTTTGCAAATCAACAGAATTTCTTCTTCATTAGGCAAACTAATTCTATATTTTGTGCAGCGGTCATGTAGCTATATTGTCAAAGAAATAATGTTCAGGACAAATAGAAATGTTTAATAAAAGTTACTGACAAGAAAGTGTAAAGTTAGGCATCTGTCATAATCATATGGTGGTTTTTATATGTTTTAAACCCCACATATCACCGAAAATGATAAGGTAACCTCACCTGAAAAAGTTGCTTGTTGTTTACTACACATCTCAAGGATCAATACGAATTTCTTGCAATTAGAGACAAGTGCAAGTCTATAAAAAGTGCATCTTAAAACCAAACGAGGGAGCAGATAAACATTAATGTCACTGAGCACTTCTACTAAATCTCCTTATCAAGATTGCAGGAAAATAAGCACCTGCAAGCATATGGGCTAGTAATAGCACTAGAATGCTCAGCTTGAGGTTTTTGATGCAGAAAAAATAAAAGAATTATAAAAATGACCACATGTTGGATGATGAAGCCAAGACAATGCCTTATTAGCAGTTTTTAAAATGCTTATCTTACTGTTTGTTTCAAAAATGTTCATGACTTAGCTCGTTGGGCACTTGACTGGAGTGCAGGTTCATTTCCACTATTGTCATTTATTCTCCTTTGAGGTCCTTAGCAGCAAGTACACCTACCTTTAACAGACATGGCCACATTGCTTCTAGCAAAATGCAGGGCACACTGACTGGCGTGGCATGATGCAGCGCATTGAAAAATTAGCTATAATACCTCATTTTTAAATTTCTCAATGTTACTTCGTGGGTATCTTTGAAGTAGTCGAACCTTGAATTAAAAAGAACAATTTACTCATAGATAATAAAACACAGGCCACACAGGCTACAAACGCCACACAGGCCAAATATAGATGATGATGATGATGAGTCTTTTGCTTTGCTTGCACTGGCCCACAAAGGGGGGATCGGCCAAGAACCGGACACAGGATCATCAAGTGAGTTAGTTAGGCATTTAAAGTCAGTAAGTATATTCTCAGTATAAAGCGAAAACAAATCGTAAAAATGTATGAAAATGCTACACGAGCTAGCAGTCAGGCATTCAGCTCAGGTTGTCTCGGAGCCGAAAATGGGAATAACAATAGACTAACAAGGTAATCTTTTCGTTGCCATTATGTAAGCACACACAGCAGAGCAAACCTCCTTGTGGCTATAACCTATTTTAAACCACTGCACGAGCGTCACTCAGTCTAGGCCGTCTTATTCTTCACTGTCCGCAGCAGAGCATGTGCATCTCGTGGGTGCGCTAGTAATTTGCCAACATGAATATTACAATTATTTGGATCTCTGAAACAGGAAGAAAGCTGAAGTTCAAATGCCTATTTGTTTAAGAATATCTAGTTTGTGCAACACAGTAATATCCTCCAACATTAAAATAGGGTTATTAGTATTGACATACGAATTAGGGAGCCCAAGAAACAGGGACTCACGAAACAGCTATCAATTAGCGTGCGGCATGAACTGTGTGCGGCCAGGAGAATTCGCGGGTGATTGCTATTTTAATCAGAGTTGTCAGATGCAACTCAATTCAAAGCACAGTGAAACAATAATAATGTGTGATATGGTGGATATTGTATAAGATTATCATACCTCTTTTGGGGGACAAGTCGATAGATCTCAGTGTTGTGGATATGGTGGTCACCTAGGTAATTATCATAAATCATGGGTAAAACCAGAAACAGCAAGCAGTCACTGCATGCCTGGTTAGTAAAAACTATATCAATGAGAGATTTCCATAATACTGAAAACACTGAGCACCACAGCCATGATGACACAGAAAAGAAAAAGTCTCCAATTCTGAGCAACATAAGAATCACAAAATCCTTTTCTGAGGTATCTAAAAAAGAAAACTTTTCACAGCGAGTATGGTATCTCTGCCAGCAAATAAAATACGAGCAGCTAGAAAATTCATTGCATAAATGGGTGAAAGAAGCAAATGCAATTACCAACAGTTGCATGCATTATTGCTTGACAATCTCAACAGAAGCTTTCGATTCAGAAAGGCATGAATTAAGCTACTGCACAGCAAGTTTGAAGTTTCAACAGCAAGGAAGTACCTAAGAGCAGTGGCAATGGCTACGGATGGTGTCGAGAAAGGTTAGTTAAAAGTATGACAATGATAAAAGTTAGTATCGAGAATAGTGCTCTTACATAGTGTAGATTATGTAGCCAATGGTATAACAAAAAAAAATGTTGGCCCACAGAAGCCTTAGTGTTCGATAATGTTGATACATATAATGTTACTCATGCAACACAGAGAATGCCACCAGTTGTTGGTCGCCCCAAGTGTGAAAGTATGCACAATTACATAAGTTACCATGGCTCAATCTATGGCTCAAAATTTTGGTGCCAACTGAATTGGGACAAAAAACAATGAAAAAAATTTTTTCAGTTTGCGCCAAAACGTTTCCTCAATTTTGAACAGGAAACAACTAGGCTAAATAAGAATCATGTGAAACTCGTACCGTTCTACCTAGTCAGCTTGAAACTTGCCTAGGGTTATGTTGTGTTCTGGTTTTCGGTTTCGGTTTTGGATTGACATGTGAGGATGCTAGGGGGCGCCGCTCTGGCATCTATGATTTCAAGGCGACTGTAAAATAAAACAGTGTGTGTTGGGTAACCGTGGAGTGCGGTTGTTCCGTCTTACGGCGATTCGCGCCAACCCGCGTGTTCGGACTGGTCGGCGTCCCCGTCAGCCGCGTACGTCTCCGTCGGCCGTCTTCTTCTTCTTCTGCTTCGTCGGGACCAGCCAGCCCCCAACACAGCAATGGCGACGAGGACCTGTAAGAACCCATTTCGTACTCCGTGGTCGTCTTTTTCTTGCTTGTAACGGACCTACCCTGATAACCCTAGATGCTCTTTGTTCCCAGCAAGGTGTCTGCTGCATGCTGCGTCGCCTCATTTCTTCTTCATTCAGCTACGCCGCCTCTGCCTTCGTCTTCAAACAGTGTACTGGCGGCATTTTCGTCTCGTCTGCACCTCTCCATTCTTCTTGTTTGAAGTGGCATCTCCTATTCCACCTCCACTATTTCTTCATTCGCCCGGAGACCCGCCACTTCCGTGGGCGGACTGGAAATTGGTGTTTCAGGCCTACGCAGATGCGGCCGGGGATGACGCCAGCAAGCCCGAGCGTCGCAAGGCCCTGTGCTCAACGCGTTGGGCCCTGCCGGGTTAAAGCTCTTCTATACTTTGGACGCCACCGACGCGTCGCCGACGCCAGCGTCGGGCGATGCCTTCAAGAAAGCTGTTGCTCTTTTCGATGAGCATTTTAAAGATGTCTCGTGCGATTATCTCGCACGCGTAAAATTCCAAGAAAGGCGATAATTGCTTGGCGAGCCAGTCGCCGAGTTCATTACTTCTCTTTGAACGCTCACCGCGTCGTGCAGCTTCGGTGCGCTCGAGGATGACATGATCCGCCATCAGCTTTTCACCGGGGTAGCCTCGCAAAACGTCCGCTGCCGCATGCTTCAAAAAGGCTCCTCGATTTCATTATCCGAAGCCCTCTCGATTGCGCGAGAGGACGAGCTTATTCGCTCCCAGTTGGAGCAATTCGCTCCGCATTCAGTGCAGCAACTTTCTGCTGCGGGGGGCCAAGGCGGCGGCTCTTTGTTTCTCGGGACGCGTCAACACGGCGGCCCTTCATCTTCGTCTCGGCGCGGCGGCCAACATGGCGGTCTCTCTGCGTCGCAGGGGTGAGGAAGCCGACAATATGGCGACCCCAATCCGCCAAATTCTGGGTTTCAGGAACAGCACCGAGCTCCTAACTCGCGTTCGCAATTTTCTTCAAGCGCAACCGCGCATTGCTTTCGTTGCGGATCGGCTCGGCATTTAGCCAATTTTGCGCAGTGTCCCGCGAGAAACCGCGCTTGTCTTGCGTGCGGAAAAATCGGACATTTTCAGTCTGTATGCAATTCCCGTCCAGCAAATCTTCCTGAACCAGTTTCTTCGTCCGCTCCTTCGAGCACTGCACAGACCAATACGGTCACTGTTTTAAATGTGGATGGCCTCCACACTACGTCCGAGCAGTTACTTCCTGCATTTAGTAATGCAGTTACTGCTTTATCTGCTTTAGTAATGCAGTTACTTCCTGCATTACTAAAGCTGAGCTTAAGGCAGCTACAGCTGCAGATTCCACTTTGTCTCAAGTTCTCAAATATTTAAGTGAAGGATGGCCCTCCAAATGTGCTCTTGCTTCTGAATTCTTGCCTTACTTCACAGTCCGACAGGAACTGTTTTGTGTCGAGGACTTGCTTTTCCGCGATGAAGCGTTATTCCCCCTGCTTCTTTCCGTAACAAGCTAATACAGCTTGCCCATGAGGCCCATCGAGGCATTGTCCGCACCAAACAGAAGCTCCGAGACAGGTACTGGTGACCAGCCTTAGAAAAGCAGGTCGAGCATGCAGTTTACAACTGCCATATATGTCAGGCAGCTGACCAGTCTGCCAAACCTGCATTTTCTCCGTTGCAGCCAGTCCAGTGGCCTGATCGGCCTTGGCAGAAACTCGGCATGGACATCATCGGTCCGGTCCCTTGCATAATGTTCCGCAAAATGCCCGGTTCATTGTTTCTCTCATCGACTATTATTCCAAATGGCCAGAGCTTTGTTTCACACATACGGTTACTTCTGAGGTCATCATTGAGTTTCTGTCTTCAATCTTCAGCCATAGTTACGGACAATGCTACACAGTTTCAGTCCCAACATTTCGAGGCTTTTGTTTCACAACGAGGAATTCAGCACTTGAGGTCATCAGTTTTCTATCCCCAATCAAATGGGCAAATCGAGCGCTTTAATAGCGTTCTGAAGGAACATATCCAGATCGCCCAATTACAGCACTGTCCCCTCAAGCAAGTCTTGACTGAATGTTAGCTTCGTACAGGTTCACACCACAAGGCACCACTGGAGTGTCTCCTGCTCAACTTCTCCACGGTAGGCAACCGCGAGTTGCTCTCGACATAAGTCTCTTGCCTCGTAACATAGCAGGGTCTTCTCCTGATCAAATCGTACCAGGGTTTTTTCTCGTCAACAAGCAATGAAAAAGTATGTCAACACCTGTCGAGGTGCAAAGCAGTCCAAAGTTCGCACTGGCGATCTAGTCAAGGTTCGTGTGCCAGGCAAGCGCCCCAAGTATCGGGGTCCTTACAAAGTCTTGGGCCAGGTTAGCCCCACTTCTTTTCGCTTAAGTGATGGTAACGTCTGGAATGCTTCGCGCCTTGTTATTTTTTATACGGATTCGCCTTCAACACCTAAAAGTCTTCATCACGTTCCGTCCACGCCTTTCAACTATCCATCAGAATATTACATGTGGCCTCCATGTACAGGCATTTCTTCTTCAAGGGGGAGGAGTTACCAGTCGGTGTCGCGGGTTCAAGTACACCAAGTCTTACGGTTCACTTCGAATTTGGCTGAGACCGTTGAACCGGACTCCGGTCCGCAAAATTCTTCCGAAGCTCATGTTGCGAGCTCTGATGAGACCGCGAATTTTAACGCTCGTTCAGAGCCTTCACAATCTTCCACTGCTCTTGATGTGTCACATCAGAGCACAAGTGACCAAGGTGCAGACACACCCGATTCTACACCCAAAAGGGTCCGCCCTAAGCGGAAGCGACAGAAGCCGCGTTGGTTCGAAGACTACGTGATGTAGAACTCTTGTTCCAAACAGTTGTGTACAATTTTTTTTGTTTTTCAGTGCATTTTCAGGACTCGTAGTGTGTGAGTTCGGTGTGCCGTGCTCGGAATTTTCATGCGTTCCAATGTATATACCTTGTAAAATATGTTGGTATCGACCATGTGTAAATATAAACAGTGTATAGGTGAACTTTTTGCCGAGGAGGGGATGATTGTTGTGTTCTGGGTTTTCGGTTTCGGATTGACATGTGAGGATGCCAGGGGGCGCCGCTCAGGCATCTAGGATTTCAAGGCGACTGTAAAATAAAACAGCGTGTGTTGCGTAACCGTGGAGTGCGGTTGTTCTTTCTTTCGGCGCTTCGCGCCAACCCGCGTGTTCGGGCTGGTCGGTGTCCGGCAGCGTACGTCTCCATCGGCCGTCTTCTTCTGCTTCGTCGGGACCAGCCAGCCCCCAACACAGCAGGTTAGCTTTTTCAATGTCTTGTTTTTGACCAGGGAAAAGAATACAAATGTGATTTCTTCAGAGTGCAATGACCCCCTGCTTGAAAGTTCAATCTCTTCCAATGTGAAGTTGACCTTCAGCGCGTCAGCCAGCAGTGGCATGCCGTAGGGAGAAGTGACACTTTCAATAATGCACAAGCTGCAAAGGCTAATAATCATGCAAAGAGCGTTTGCCAGCACTTGTCCAGAGTACACATCTAAGTTGCAGTTCTGAAGCAGCAGTTCTTCAGGGTACTGTTTGCCTGAAGTGTGGCAAATATTGGCTCAGGTGAGAAGCTGACTTTCTCAGAGTGCACAGAGAGCTTCGCCAAGGAAGCGTTGGTTTTGATGGCTTCGCCGATTGCAGTAATTTGTTTCTGCCTTTTGATCGGCCAGACAGAAATGTTGAGGTCCTTCAGTGCACTTGTCATGTGCAAGAGTTGCGCTACTGAGGCCAGGTTCTGCACACGGCAGTACCTGGTGAATTGCGGGTACAGCGGCAGCGACTCGCAGTTCACGAGACATCGCAGCGCATAGTTGACGTTCCTGGGCAGTCTCGCTTTCATGAGCTTCACCACTTTGAGGGTGCTGGCATCGAGTCGAAGCAGGGACTCAAGTTTGGCGGCAAGCTTGAATGTGATGCTGGAGAATCCAATTTCGAGCTCCTTGACACCACGGACAGTGTTGAGGCCTTCAAGAGCGAACTAATAGCCTACTTGATCATCGTTGTCACAGTAGCTACAGGGGGGCTCATCAATCTCGATTTCCACGTGTCTGAAATAGCGGTCGGTGTTCGTCCTGTTCAATTGATTTGATTGATATGTGGGGTTCAACGTCCCAAAACCACTATATGATTATGAGAGACGCCGTAGTGAAGGGCTCCGGAAATTTAGACCACCTGGGGTTCTTTAACGTGCACCCAAATCTGAGCACACGGGCCTACAACATTTCCGCCTCCATCGGAAATGCAGCCGCAGCTGCCGGGATTCGAATCCGCGCCCTGCGGGTCAGCAGCCGAGTACCTTAGCCACTAGACCACCGCGGCGGGGCGTTCGTCCTGTTCCTGTTCAAGTGAATTGGGAAAGGTGCAGGGGGAGGCGCCTCGTAGACACATCGCGTTGGGCAAAGCAGGCTGAACTCTTCGATGCAGAAGTGGTGCTTCAAAAGCCAATATATCGGGAAGGCTGCCTCCTGGGCCCCATTCTCCAATGACTTGTCGGAGTCACAATGTCACAAGTGTGGCGAGGATGAAGAAACTGCTGAACACTTGATAATGTTCTGTAAAGGGCTTCACCCTGTAGTTCAGGTTGATGGCACAGTTTTTCAAAGCACCGGGGTTTAGGGACAGTGTGGGCAAAATAGACTTTAAGCACGTATAATTAACTAGGAGGTTATCTGATTGGTGGCAAAAGTCAAGGCACGAGTGAAAATCGAACCCTTTGCTGCAAAGTACAAATGCTCAACCTCACTATCTAGTTTTTGGTTCACTAAGTATTACGGCCTGGTGGCGCTAGCCACCGCCCGATCTAAAAGGTACAGACATATCCATCCATCGCTAGGTGGCGAGCACGTACTCAGTTGTGATTTTTTTCTTTTTTGTTTTTTTATTTATTTGTTTCTAGTTTTGGTCAGGACACTAAAAGGTGCCCCCCCCTCCCCGGTATAAAGGGGAAGACCACAGAGATCATCGGATCATCATCACGGAGCACAGAGCTCCTACCAGGTTGGAGCACAGAAATTGGAGTCGTGATTAGCTTTCCGCTTAGTTGTGATAAATGAAACAGAGGATAATCTGGTCAATGTAATAACGTTTTTTTTTGCTGGAGCATGCAAGTCTTCTAACCTCTGGAGCTAGTGGCAACCTTTTCATACATTATAAGCGGTGCAGTTGACAACGATGTGTCGAAATGTATCTATTGTATATGTAAGACCACCAAAATGCAGCGTGATTGAGAATTGATTGAGGTGTAAAATACCTGGATACTCGGTTAGGAAAAATATGGAAGCTCAGCTTCTGTGTTTTTGCTAAGGCAATAGTGTGACTTACTTGAACATTGGTGACTTGGAAGGGTAAGGTTAATGTAGGGTGCTTTTTCGCATGCTCGGTACTCACTTAGAAGGAGGCGTTTCTTGGAAATAAATGCCAGTTGTTGGTAGCCACCTCTGTTGACTGTCTGTGCTTCTGCCTCTCAGTTTTTCAACACAAAAGTGTTTGATGCCGGGGTCCACCACAGCTCTACGGCTGGCGTGTTTCCGTCACGGTTATGATGTTGTAAAATACTTACACTAGATTGCAAGAAAAAAAATGACATGTAAAAGTCGCAAGGTGTCGAACCAGCATCCTCTCGAACAGCAGTGCGTGGCGCTAACCACTACGTCACAGTAGATACGTAGGAAATAGTGCGACCGACAAGCCATCTACATACACCATATACCACTTTATAGTCCTGGGAGCTCTACCGATTCAGCACGTTTCCATCATCAGTAGTGAGATTACGCGACGAGAGCACATTGGGCCTCTCTAGAGGTTGGGCCTCGCGTTTCAGAGCGTCGCCTCCACAGAACGTGGTCTTTCCTGCGCGCGCGCTTATCGGACTCTAGCGTCGAGAGAGCACAAGGTAAGACCGCCAAAATACGGCCACAGCACTCACTGCTGTGGCCGTATTTACGAAAGAAGCAAGCTACTCACACGAAGTTAGAATTGTGACAGTTTGCGCTTGTCCTGTAAATACTTGTCCATTCGTTTCATGGGCTGTTCTTGCTGATATACAGGGCACTTTGAGTGTTGAGCTGTGACATTTGTTAATATGCGCTCCTCCTGTGTATACTCATTTAGTGCGTGTTATTGCTTGAAGTGTTAACTGCAAGTTATGAGCTGCTGCTGCTTGCCATTCTTAGCATATTTTGTAATTTGTTGCTGTAGCATTCATTTCTTCAGCTTTGTGGTGAAACAATGTACAGTAAACGCTCACCTACCCCTGTGAAGACAGGTTTCACTTTCATGTTTTAGCAATTCCGAGAAAGAGGGATCAGTCACATTTTTTCGACGTTTTAATGGCTTCGAGTTTAGGCTGTGGCTCGGGCCCAAGCTCTGCTATTCGTGTTTCATCTGATACCGATAAACTTTTTTGGTTGTGTTGTTTGCTTTTCTTATGTAATATGTGACCTTTTTCTCTTTCCAGCTTTCAATGAATCCGTCGGGAAGATCTGTGGAATGATAATTTCAACCACATGTTTGACCGTGCTCATTGAACGGCGAGCCCGTGCAGGTAAGTGAACTTATCCATGGATGCCACAAGCTATGTTACTTTCTCTCTCATACTGGGTCTTGTAGTTTACTATGATAAACAGGTTGGCATGATTCGTAGTTCCATCTAGTCTCTGCGAGGCATTTTGATGTGTGAATACATTAAAGACCCTTTTCTGCGCGCTTGTCAGTATTTTCACAATGAATCACGAAATATGAAAAATGACATAAATAAAACCAAGCTTAGATTGGTGCATCCTCTATTTGGTGGGCGATTAGTAGAAAAGTATAACATGTTTAAGAACTAACAGTGGCAGTTGCAACGACATTCAAATGAGGACACAGTATTTGTTGTGGTGGTGCAAGTCTGCCATGTCAACAGTACACAGCGCAGCGATGTGTGAACGCTCGACTGGTAGCCAAAATCAGATAAAGTTGCATAGCAAGCCATGCGGTGCTCAGCGTCTGTTGTCAAGACATCGCAGTGTGTCTTCTTCACACTTGCAGCCAATTCTTTTCGCTCGCTTGCTATGGACTTTCCGAATACATGTTGCGTTTGACGGTAGGTAAGGCTTTCTTTATTCACTTTGACGCAGGCACGATGGAGGTGAATTATACAGCACCTGTTTTGACCATCCCTTAAAAAGCGAACTTTGGTGATTTTTTCACCATGTCAGGATAACCCTTTCAGTCACCAATTATTATATTCCCTGCGAAAAAATTCCATACTCGCAGGTTTTGCAGTTTCCCAGGTCGTCTGGGAAATCCCAGGTTGTCTGGCTATACTGAAGCTCACATTGTACTGTGGTGTTGAACATGCCATTTTCCTGTAAACCAGCCACTTGCGTTTCGAAAACCTTTATGCTCACCTGCCATATTATCTATTGTTTGAACTCGTCAATTTTTGCCGAGATGACATGAAGCATTTTTTTGTATCATTGACTTTTTCCACTGAAGCCAGGTGATTCATTGAGCTTTGGATGTTCATGAAAATATGGGTTTGAGGTTGGCTATGAGTATTAGGTTAATCAACAGCTACTGCACGTCGGGCATCGACACTTCGTTTTGGCACTTCCTATTTTAGCATCGAATGATTTTTCCGCTGGAAAAACACACTGCAGCGACCCGGCTTTTCTACGAACATGTAACTGATACGAAATGCAGGTATGGGGCATGGACACTATTTGGAGAAAAAGCATAAAACCACAGAAACATTGTCAAGTCTTAAAAAACATGCATTCATCAATCACTAACGTTTGGTAGGCTCAGCAGCAACATGGTAGGCGTATTGTTGGTGCAGTAATAAAAAGCGTTTTGAATGGGCCAACCTGTAAGCGCAAGGTTCCAGTTAGCAGGTGCTTCTGCGACCTGCCCACCTATTATGTGTCGAAGTGCTGCCACCCCGCAGCTGGTACTAGCTGTGGAGTGATGTCCATCGAAGTGCACTTTTGCTTTTAGATGTCATGCTGGTTGTCTTTCTGCAGTGCAAACTCACAGTTGGGAGTATATTCATTACCAGTTGGGGCACTATTGCCTATCTTCTCCTGAGAAGTCAGAATGTGATGGTCAAAAAATGCATTGATATCGTTTGTATAATAATTAGATCGAGTGATGTTGCGATCAGAAACATGTCGGTTATATGAAAAGGAAAAACATTGGGCCTACTTTTGAGCATTGCGGTACACCTTTAATGTCCATTGTAGATTTCATATTTGCTGTTTCAGGTAATTACTAATAAGGGGTGTTAATACACCCCTCATGACATTTTTCTTACCCTAATAATTCTGATGATCAATAGGCTGAAAACCTTTTCTAAGGTAGCGAATTAGACCCAGGATAGAAGTTTACTTATCATTTTCGATTATATTATCCTTGATAGAACAAAAGGCTTGGTCCATACATTTGTGTTTTCAAAACTGTACTGGCTTTTGACTATAACATTGGGCTTTGCAAAGAATGTATTGATGCTTTGCAGTGTCACATCTTCAAATCTTGTCGAAGAAAAGGACAGAAATGGACCGAGAGTTTGATAGGCGTTCCCAAGTGCACCTTTGTAAGCTGGAACTACCTTTGCAACCTCCAGTTCCTTGGGGTATATTTCATTATTCCGAGTGAGAATAATGATATATAATGCAACAGCTAATAATGAGCCTATATATCAAACAGGTGCAGTGCTGCTTTCGTTGATCGCAGCAGTTGCATTACATTTCAGTTAAACTGAATGTTTTAAGATTTCATCTTCACTCCTTTGATGAAGAAAATATAGCTGTATATGTTCAGTAGTCGTTTAGCGGTGTTACCGACATGTGTTTTGCTTTGAATTTAGCTGCGTTTATAAAGTGACCGAACATAGAATTTGCTATATGCAGATCGCGCAGAGGCTGCTCGTTCAAGACTGTTTCCGGTGTACTATTTATGAATTCCCTACAAGTTCTTACGTTGAAAGATTCCCACAATTTTCCGCCCCGCCGCGGTGGTCTAGTGGCTAAGGTACTCGGCTGCTGACCCGCAGGTCGCGGGTTCGAATCCCGGCTGCGGCGGCTGCATTTCCGATGGAGGCGGAGATGTTGTAGGCCCATGTGCTCAGATTTGGGTGCACGTTAAAGAGCCCCAGGTGGTCGAAATTTCCGGAGCCCTCCACTACGGCATCTCTCATAATCATGTGGTGGTTTTGGGAAGTTAAACCCCACATATCAATCAATCCCACAATTTTCTAGGCTTATTGTGAGTTTGCGAAAAAATCGTGAACTGTCAGCACCCTCTCTCAGTCTTGGGGAAGTGGCATCGAGCGTCAGCCCATTGGCTTGGGCACAATGTTGTCACTTCTCTTGCGAATTAGTTATGCTATGACCGTGGTGCTAATTTTGTCACTATAGCAATAGTGAAATAAAATTTTTTAATTAGCACAGCTTTTGGGATAAGTTTAAATAGATATATTTATGTTATTTACAAAATATTAAGGGGTAACACAGCTAAGAACTTAACACTTAGCTTATCACTTAACTTAACACAGCTTAGAAAAAAAGTGTCATCATTTTATGGCCCCACATATGCTGATGCGGCACGTCAGGCAGTACCGTCGCACTAGCCCTCACCACTCCTTTGGCCAGCGCAGAGCAAGCAGTCCGCTGTGGCGTCTGCCCCCAAGGCGGCAGTTGTTCAGTCTACTCCGCCTACTCGCGGACAGAGACCGCACACTCCAGGGTTCTTAGGTCTGACGGCCTCGTGTCACCAGGCAAGGCCCACAATTCAAACCACGAGCTCACACAGGTGGGCATCCAGTGCCTCCAAAGAGGCAATGGGTACGACAGTAGTCTTGGTGTCGAAGGAGCGGCGTGGCTCGTTGGAGAGCGCCAAGAAAAATAGGAAGCCAATGACGGGGTCGGACGATCGTCCTGCCACCTGAATCAAGTTAACTTGAACACAGGATATTCTCTGTACACACAGCAGCATCTCTCCTTAATATGCAGGCAGATATATTACAGTATAACATTTGAGGCCTTCTTCGAAACCTCGATGACCTACAAGAACTTCATGAACACAATGCAAGAATGCTGTGTGTACAAGAGACACACTTAAAACAAACACACACAAACTTTGCACGTAACTACGTAATCTTCCGAAAGGATAGAGATGATGCCGTGCCATCATCTGGTGGTGTAGCTGATACTTAGTCAAGGGATAGCATGCACAAAATTACCCATTCAAACTTCCCTCGAGGCGCTGGCTGTCCGAGCACTTCTTCTAAACAAACTCGTCACCAGCTGCTCTTTCTACATACCACCACACGACCGTCTTGAAAAATGGGAATTCCAGTCTTTAATAGACGAACTACCTGAACCTTATCTGGTCCTTGGGGACCTGTACGCACATAGCGGTCCGTGGGGTGATTCTAGCTGTGATGCACGAGGTTGTCTCATTGAACATTTTCTCTTCTATATAAGTGCGTGTCTGTTAAGTAGGTAGGAACGAATGTACCATAACATCGCCAACAAAACATACTTGTCTATCGACCTGAGAAGCCTATCTCCTTCACTTCTACCTCTACTGAAATGAATAGTCATAAATAATTCATATGGAAGTGAATATTTTCCTTAAGTTTTGAGAACACCAACATTATACGAATGTCCTCCACATGTTCCCAAATGGCTGATAAACAAAGCCGACTGGGAGCAATTTCATAACATTACTCATTTAGGTTGGACTGACATATGTGGATTAGGCATAGATGAAGCTGTGCAGTACTTCACAGCTGTTCTTACTGACGAAGCGGCCAAGTGCATCCCCCAAACATCTGGATTTCCTGGCAAGTGACGCATGCCATGATGGAACATTGAATGTCGAAATGCACGAAAGGAGCAGGACAGGGCATGGAAGTTGCTGCGGAACTCACCGAGAGCGGAAAACCTTGACAGCTTCAAGAAAATAAAATCTCAAGGCAGGAGAACGCGTCGGCAGGCCAGAAGGGAAAGTTGGCACAAGTTTTAACAGGGATCAATTTTATAGACAGGAGGCTAAAGTCTGGAACACGGTTAGTAAGGCAGCAGGAAGACAAGTACACTCACTCCCACTCGTATACACACATGGTGACAGTTTGAAAGATCAGGCAAACTTCCCCGGCGCACACTTAAAATGGGTCTGCAGCTCGTCAAACTATACTAACGCTTTCCAAAATCACAAAACAATAATTGAGAAGGAGGAATCGGAACACAAATGTACGAAACACGAACCATACAACCAAGCTTTCGGCTTTGCTGAGCTCCAACCATCACTAAACTGCTGCAGTAATTCCGCCGCAGGTTCTGATCGAGTCGTGTACGATATATTGAAAAACAACATACCAATCGAAACGAAAAAAAAACTTAGTTTGCTTGTACATTGCTATCTGGTTTTCCTTGAAAGAGGCTATTATCCTAGAAAGAGGCTATTGTTATTCCCATTTTAAAAGAGGGCAAGGACCCTTATTCAGTTTCAAGTTATAGGCCTATTTGAACTTACAAGCTGCTCTTGCAAACTTTTCGAAAAATGATAACTGTCGACGTACATTTCCTTGAAAAAAAAAATTGCTCTACCCATTTCAGTGAGGTTTTCGAGAGGGTAGATCCACCACCGACTACCTTGTTCATATCAAGGCATAGATCAAGGACGCTTTCGTCCTCAAACAATAATTTCTCTGTTTTCCTTGATATCGGGTACGATACAATATGGCGCTTTGGAATATTAAGAGATCTGTCCCATCTTGGTGTGCGTGGCAGAATGCTTACAATAATGGAAAGTTACCTGTCAAACCGGACATTACGTGTCCGAGTGGGTAGCGTTTTTTCCCAAACATTTGTCCAAGAAACAGGAGTGCTGCGAGGTGGTGTGCTTAGCTGCACACTTTTTGATATCAAAATGAATTCTTTACACTTGTCCATCCCTTATAACATGTTTTACTGCACATATCGAGGACGTCCAGCTTGGTTTCAAGTCTTGTAATCTGGCCATGTGTGAGCGGCAGGTTCAGCTTGGTTTGAACAAAGTCTCCAATTGGGCAGAAGAAAATGGGTCCCAACTGAATGTACAGAAAAGCAAGTGTGTTTTTTTCTCCAGCAAAAGAGGTATTCATTCGGAGCCCGATATTCAACTGCATGGGCAACGTCTTTCTGTTAATACTGAACACAAATTCTTAGGCCTGATCTTGTAAGCCAAGCTAACCTTTATACCACACATCAAGTATCTAAAAAACAAGTGCATGAAAGCCATGAATATTCTAAAAGTGTTGTCTTGCACTACATGGGGGAGTGACAAGAAGTGTCGGATCAATTTGTATACAAGCCTCATGTGTACTCACCTAGATATTCGAAACCTATTTAACCATTGCTTGTGTACGTCGACGTACCCATCTTGTTTAAGAAATGCCAAAGTTGTGCCGGTATATAAAGAGGGCGATCGCTCTGATCCTTCAAGCTATCGGCCCATATCTGTGTTAAGCATTATAAACACCATATTCGAAACGATTCTTGAAAAACGAATGCGCCTATTCTTAGAAAAATATAATGCTTTTTGCCTGGAGCAGCATGGATTTAGATCACACCATGCCACATCAACAGCGGTGTTATCCTTACCACAGAAGATTAACAAAGCACTGCACAACAACCTTCTTGTGGCAGTTGTCTTCATTGATTTAAAAAAGGCATTCGATACCGTAAACCGTAATATTCTGCCTATGAAATTAAAACACTATGGATTGCGCGGCAAAGTTTTTAGCCTCTTTTCTAACTACGTTGATGGACGTCATCAAATGGTCAACATGCAAGACCTTACGTCGTCGTTATTAAACATAAAGACAGGGGTACCTCAGGGGTCGGTCCTGGGGCCACCGTTCTCACTATATGTAAATGATTTGCCATGCATACTCAAATCGGCCGAGTTGCTAATCTACGCTGATGACACAGCTTTAATAGTTACCGCCGATAACATAGCCGATCTAGAATGTAGAGCTAATGAAAAACTAGAAAATATTTTTAGGTGGTTTACAGTGAACAAATTAACACTCAATGCAAAGAAAACCACACACACCATTTTTCACTCCCGTTACCGAAATGTAAACTGAGAGTCATTTCGACTTACAATGAACAACTGCCAACTTGAGCATGTAAAAGAATTTAAATATCTCGGTGTAGTGTTGAAACCCAAATACACTGGAAAAAACAAATTAACTCTGTTTGTACTAAGCTAGCATCTGGCTGCAGTATGCTACTGGCTGCTAGAAATTAGTTTAGCAGAAATATTCTCAGAGTCCTTTATTTTTCGTTTGTTCATAGTGATCTATCATACTGCTTAGACTCATGGGGATGGACCTTAAAAACTTACCTTGATCCTATCTGAATATTACGAAAGTGTGCACTTAGGATAATAGATTATGCGGCATATAATGAAACCAGTGCGCCTTTGTTTCACAAGTTGGATATTTTACCTTTTGATTACTTACGGCAGCCTAAAACAGTAGTCACCTTCAATAATGTTATTGCACATAGTGTACCTTTCGATGTATCTATCTTTTCTTCCTCGTCACGCGTCACTAGATGCATGCCATTGCGGAATTTTAATCTTCCATCTACTGAAAACGTGTATGGTGAACGCTTTCTACAGTTCGTAGGAGCTAAAGATTGGAATAACATACCACTTCAGATTAAAGATTCTAGGGCTTTCTCGAGCGCACTAAAAATATTTGCTACATGTAGATCAATAGTAATGACCATGTACTAAGCCTTACACTTAGTTTGATGTTTTGTCTGTACTTGATTATTTCATTATTTATGAACAAAGTGCAACATTGTGTTTTATATACATTTCTGTAGGTTCTCTCAAGCACTTACGTCACCTCAAAACGTTGAAAAATCAACGTTTCTTGATTTTCTGATTTTTTTGTATACAAGTTGTATTCTGCTTGTATACTTTCTCCCATTAGACCCTCTACTAGCCTATGGCTACGGGTCTTATCAGTGTTGTGGATTTCCTGAAATGTAGTCATAACAACCTCGATAAAATGAAGTAAAAACATAGCAATGGGGCAATAGCATATCAGTCTAGCAATGGGGCAATAGCATATCAGTCTGCAACACCTACTGCCCTTAAAATGTTTGACCCTGTTCATCATCTAGGCATCCGCCTCTACGGGTGCTTTTTGCACTAGCCCTGTGGAAAGCCTGTACGTGGAATCAAACGAATGGCCGCTCCACCTACAGAGATGGTACATGTCTTTTCAATACACTCCAACCTCATTATAACGTAACGGGTTATAACGAAATAGTGGATATAACAAAGTAAATAAATTCCCCTTGAAAGCTTCATTGAGAACCATGAATTTTAAACCTCATTGTAGCAAAATGAAATTGACCTGTAAATGTATATATATTAACTAAATTAGTCTATCAAATCATCATGAAAAAACCAACCGTAGTGTGTTAAGAGTATCATTTTCTGCGGAGTTAGACGCTCGTTTGGCGCGGCTCTTCCAAACTCCCATCCCGACTTTACGGCCACAGCACGTCCGGCCGAGAGAGCCGTCTTCCTCACACAGCCGGTGGAGAAGATTGAGGAAGCGCTCAGCAGGTCACATGACCGAGAAACGGCGCAAAGCGATTTCCCTCTCACTTACACGCCTTAAAGACGACGGCAACGACACTTCTAACATTGTGGGCAACGAGTGCGTCTCCGCTGCTACTCTCTGTACCAAAAAAGAATACTCTCCGCGACAGCTTTTTTTTTTCCTCACCGCGCACGGCCTATAAAGGAGAAGGGTCTCTACGTGCAGAGATGGAGAAGGGCAAAGCGTGGCGCAGGCGCGTCGCAGATCGGCATTTGAGAGGATGTGTAAGTACATCGTTTTCTGCGGAGTTTCACGCTCGTTCGGCGCGGCTTTTTCGAACTCCCGCGGCGACCTTACAGCCATGCCACACGCGGCCAAGAGAGCCGTCCACCTCGCACATCCAGTGGAGAGGATTGAGGAAGCGCTTAGCGGGTCACTTGACGGAGAAGCGGTGCCGCGGTCCAAAGTGATTGCCCTCTCAATTACGTGCCTTAAAGACGAGGGCAACGACACTTTGAACACTGTGGGCAATGACTGCGTTTCCGCTGCTATTCTCTAGACCAAGAAAGAATACTGTCTGCGACAGCTTTTTTTCCTTCTCACCCTGCACCGCTTCGAAAGGAGAAGGGTCTCTGCCTGCCAAGACATAAAAGGACGAAGTGTGGGGCAAGCGCGTCGCAGATCGCCATTTGAGAGAGGGTGAACAATCCGCCACAGTCTTTTTCCTTTTCGTTCTTTGTGTGCGGCGTTGAGAGGTGCGGCCGCGGGATTGGGCATAGTGCTGAGAGTATTTTCGGAGCGTGGTATGTTGAAATTAGCCGTTGCAAGTGCTTCCACTTTTGAAATACAGGGCGTTTTCGCCCGTTCGAATACACATATATTTAATGGGACCTCAGCGTGAGTTCGAATTAACCGGAGCTTCGACTTAAGCGGGTTCGAGTTAGTGAGATCGGGCTGTGTTTATTTTCCGTTGCATGTGTGGTCGCGTAGCGCTACATTGGGCCGCGAGGTCGTTTCTTTCTTTGCATGCTCATAGGTGTGCACCCATCTGAGCATACATTGGCACAAACTGTTATAATTGATATAACAAAATCTTGGATAAAACGAAATACTTGTGGCTCCCCTTCAACTTTGTTATAATGAGGTTTGAATGTATTATCTTAAAGTGAACGCAGACAAGGAACGTTTTTCACATTCCATAAATAATGACAGGTCAAGCCTTGCTGTGTTTGAGAAACCGCCTTCTATGAGACAGCCCTACTCAATCGGTGTGAGGGGCCTAGTGAAAGAAACCGGTGTGCCACTTGAACACCATTGGATGGCTCCCGCAGTTGCCTGCCACTGTGGCAGTGGCAGGCGATTGATTGCAACGTGTCTTTCTTGGAGGTTATGAAGCATGCACCAATTGCACATATTCAGACATACTTCCTAGAACTACAACATACCCGAGTTCTTTACGGATGCTTCAAAGTCACACACTCCTGTCTCGTATGCAGTGGTTGGCTCATTCTTTTCGGATGCCGGCGTTCTGCACTCTGATACAGTGGACTCCCAATAAACGAAACTCGCTTAAACGAAAATGCCTCATTAACGGAACTAAATGGGCCCATATGGCTTGATTTCTATGTTGTGTACTAAAGTTCTTCGGTTAAACGAAACAGTGATTACTAGTCACCTACTGTTAAACGGCACAAACTCTAAACACAGCATAGACTCGCTCAAGCAAATGTAGTCTCACAACCATGACAACACCTCGAGACAAGCCAATCCAGTAGCCATTCTCGCTTGTGGTGGCTGTGGGAGTCGAGTCGACAAGTCAGTTGTGTGTTAGGCCTATTTGTGCGGCTAAGTGAGGTAGATCACGGTGTTATTTCAGTCAGATGGAAAGGAAGCGGCCAAACCATGCACTCTTGCTTGAAAAAGAGCTGCAAATTCTTCAGGAGCTTGATCAAAGTGGCCTGCTCAAGACGGAGGTGGCGAAAAAATAGAACACCCGAAATCAACGCTGTTGCGGTCCTGCAAAGACAGAGAAAAGTATTGAAGGCGCTTTAGAGAACGGGGCCCGTACATCTATGCGGATGCGAATGCGGACAATGCCTTATAAAAAACTCGAAAAAGTTCTGTTTTGCACCGAGTTCCACCGAGCGTGCACCGAGTTTGCCCATAAGCGGACCGATTCTCGAGCAAAAAGCACGAGAGATCACCATGCAAGTGGATGTTGAGAACTTCGTCCTAAGCGACTGATGGCTCAGCCACTTTAAAACACCCCATGGCCTTGTCATCGAAGCATTCTCAGGTGAGAGTGCTGCAGTCAACAGGGACATTTGCCCCGACTGGCAACAGGCAAGGCTTAAGGAAATTTTGATGAGCTTTGAGCCACGAGATATCTTCAGCGTCGAGGACATGGGTCTTTTTTATAAAGCGCTTTCATCAAAGACTCTCACCTTCAAAGGCGAAGCCTGTAGTGGAAGAAAACACAGTAAAGTTTGCATCACTGTGCTGGTGGGTGCGATCATGGCAGGAGATGAGAAATCGAAGCTGTTGGTAATAGAAAAATCAAGGCACCCACGTTTGAAAGGCGTTTGACACCTTCACGTTGTGTACCAGGCGAACGGGAGAGCGTGGATGACCATGGCTATATTAAAAAACTGGCTATGAGAGGAAGATACAAAATGTACGAGGCAAAGCAGGAAGATTGTCTTCATCGTGAAGTATCGGACAACCCACGGTCAGGCTGAAAGACTCCAAGCCATCACTCTGGAGTTCTTGCCAGTCAATGCAACGGCAGTGATTCAGCCGATGGATCAAGTAGTTATTCAGAACATTAAAGTTCATTATCGCAGAGAATTTCTCCACCGAATGCTGCTTTGTGCAGACAGGAAAAGGCGACAGCATCGATTTATTGGCAGCCATCCACATTTTGGCTCATGCCTAGGAGCTAGTGGAGGCAACAACAATACAAAGATGCTTTCATCATGCTGGCTTTCAAGTGCAAGAAGCAGTACCTGATGAAGAAGAAAGCCCTGCTGATGCCGACATTGAAGCAGTATTCAGTAAGGTTGAGCCGTTTGCCCCTTTCACGCGACAAAACTACGAATCAATTGATTAAAATGTTCGTACCTGTCGTGAGGAGACTGTCGAGGAAATGATTGCCGAAGTGCAAGATGAAGATCAACAGTCCAGCAATGAATGTGATGACAATATTGCCAGTGTGGTGGTGCCACCAGACCGATAAGCTAAAGAGGCTGTTGAACGTTTGCAGTGCTATTTTGAGCATGCGGCTTGTCCAAAATTTCTGGCAAGTTTTTCAAGCATGGATGCGTACCTCGTGAAAAAACAACTCAAGCTTGCGAAACAAACCACCCTTCACTTCTTTTTTTCTCCTTCTCATCCTCATGAGTAAGGTGAGGTTTTTGCAATTTGAATAAAGGTTTTCATTCACAAATAAGTGTACTTTGCTTAAATGAAACTTCCGATAAATAGAACAGATTTATGGATCACCTTTGAGTTCCGTTTATGAGGAGTCGACTGTACAAACATTTCCACTGGCAAAGCCTATGCGTTACTTGCGGCCGTTAAACACATTAAACAATAAAACTACAGAATGCAATTATATATATACATATTCTCTCAGCATAGTAAAAGCCCTGAAAGCTTCTAAAAAGCACAAAAACCCTGTTCTTGTCTCGCTTGATTCGCTCCTACGCACAGTCCACTCATCCAAGCATTAAGTTGTGTAGTCTGCTGGGTGCCAGGACACCGTGAAATGCAAGGCAACGTTCTGGTGGACCAGCTAGCTGGATCCGCCAACAAAATTGCTACCAATGCAATGATACCGATTCCTGCAATCAAGTTGAAACCTTTTCCAAAACGAAAGCACAGAGGTTATTGGCAGAGCGCGTGGGACACACGCACAGGTAATAAATTGCATGTCATCAAGCCGCAACTTGGTCATTGGCCGCTAGTATCAAAATCACGCTACACAGAAGTAATACTTACAAGGCTCAGAACAGGACATACATACACTACACATTCGTTTATTTTGTCTGGTGGGGATCCACCGTTGTGTGACAGATGTGTAAGTACTCGTTGTTCCTCACATTTTAGTCTAGTGTAAACAATTAGACACGCTGAGAAGACACTTTTCATTACCCTACCAACAACAAATACCACTTCATCCTGCAGTCTTCGTCGGTAGGGAACCACTTTTCACACATACATTGTTGTTGGCTTTTCTGAAAGAACTCCATACCTTTCATGTGAGAGTACCCGCGCATTCCGTAGCACGACCTCTCCAGAGAGGTCTCCGCAGCTGTGGCTACACTGAACATAGCACTTGCCTCATGGTCCTTGGACGCAAGAGTGTGAACTTTCGAGGCACTTGTGCTAATGCCATACATGTCCACCATGGTTTTTATTATCACAAACTTTCATCATCCATTAACACCACACACTTGTCACGGCATGGTCATGATCTTATTACGTCTCCTTTTTACCCGCCTTAGGGCGAGAAATTATACAGCCTTATACAGCCGCTAATAACAATCATTGTCCACATCTCTTGTCCCATGAACTAGCGCTTTTTGGCCATCAAATGGCCCTTGCGCCACAAAGCACCAAACATCATCATCAAACTGTTGAGATTGCTCCGCGGCGCGGTCGCCTAGACTTTGTACCGCGTCATTCTTAGTGACTTGCATGCCCGATTTCGCTGTCATTTGGTGGTGGTCTTTCGCCTCGTTGTCGGGTTGCCCGTATATCTTCCTCCTTTTTAGCTGTAGTTTGCACCCTGACCGTGAGCTCGCATGTGGTTTTGAACGTCACCTTCATTTCTTCTGAAAGACGTTTCTGAACCACTCATCAGCATCACCAAAAACCAATTGTGCATGCGTCCTTTCCTCAAGCAGAAACCTCTCACTGAACCCACAGTTCCAGGCTGATCTATGCAGAGAGGCTAACTAGTTAGCAAAGATTCCCCAAACTCTTCAAAAAATGGAATGACCGTCGCTTCATTAAGGGGTGATGTGCCTATATTCGGCTTCGAATTGAGAACTTTTCTCTATTTTGCCGTGGAGAAACGATTTCACCCGTTAGAAATGAAGGTGGGTGACCGTGGGTTAGCGAAGCAACTAGCTCCAGTGTGTGTGTTGATTCTCATCTTATAATGAGTACACAGCACTGATAATCACAAAGAATGGCTGTGCTGAACTTAGTATTGAACGAAATTACAATAAAGTCAAGCGGGCAAACCTACCGTGATGAAAACCTCCCAAAACGGAACGACAAAACTTATAAGATTCGCTGGGCTAGCAAGACAGCGTCCACTTCGAAAGAAATCGATAGTATGGAGTAGTCACCCAGAGACGGCAAGCTAATCTTACTGTCATTATTTTTCGAAGATTCACTCAGTGTGGCAAAGTTATCTACGCGTTTACGGGGCAATAGAAAATGAGATTGGCCTTCAAAACATACACTCAATCGTAGCAAATATAGTGCAGCAGCTCATTGATATTCAACATAGATGAAAAAAAAGCTAAGGAGCGGCCCGTGCAATGTGAGCTTCAGAGTGAAAAGTGCGGGGGAAATCGCTTGTTTTTTAAGGGGGTTATGAAAATAGGTGGCCACGTCCGCATATCATGTCCTCTGCATCACCACTCATATGACCGTGTTGTTGATAATCAGCTGGAGTTCTGAGTGTCCATCTTTATGCAGCTGTTGCACTTCAAAAATGATGCATGTGATAGAAACCTACAGTGAGCGTTGGTATTCACGGTTGTGAGTAACATTATCTTTTCCCGCATTTCTCGAAGCTGCTCTATTTTTTACCGGTTCCCACGGCATATAAGACAACAAAACAACACAGAACACAATAGCTTTCTCCGGGATAGTACGATACAGTCAACGTCCTTGAGGAGGCCAGTAGGGACAGCAAGGGCCAATATGGGCTGGGCGTTCAGCCCTATCCTTTCCGGTCCTCCACAAGCGTTGTTACACAAAGTCTTGCCGTGGCCGCTGAGTCAATACAAAAGCACTTTGAGCAATGATAATCATGAAATGGCTTGCATCAAAATCAGTAGTTTGTGGTTCGGTAGTCCCAAATGTTGCAGCAGTTATTTCGGCATTCGCTGTGATACGTCTGTGGCGATGTACAGCTTTCATTTCTCTTCTTGCTCTTAAAGCCTCATATACAGATGCTACCAAAGTATCTCGACATAGTGACCTCACAGATTTTGTATATACCGTCATAATAAAGTTACATCACATAGGAAGATACACTGCTGGCGATTTCTAGAGCAGAGAGTGCATGATCAGAAATATGCATATTAATTTTGGGAGCCTCCAAACCCCCTTGTGAGGGCAGTTTACAGCTTACACCATGTTCTTGATGCTTCAAAAGCTGCGCTTACAAGGTGGGTGACGGAAATAAAGTTTGTCGCGCTGGCCTCACCAGTCCGGAAGTTGTCACTATCAAGAAAAAATTGCGAAGGGCGGAGGTGTACCATTGAGTAGTCGGTAGGCTTTCGTTGTGAACAGTGTGACCGTGCACTGCCTCCTGAACGATGCTGTCGTTTGCCAAATACCACTCTCCCCATCGTCGTAACTGAAGTCCAACTCAGAGCTGCACGTTGGGGCCTCTGGTTCCTGACGTGCTTTGACGATTCTTGTGGAGCGGGCGAGAAACTCTCGCAGTGGTTGGGTCTTGGCTTTGGGTCGGGCATGGGGCCGCAGGCGGAAGTATCACCGTTCGTGGGCCGCCTGTTGACGTCAACAGTGCTGGGGGGACTGGACTGTTGTTGGCGCTCTAACTCGGCAAGCGTAAAAGCAGGCGGCCTGTATATCTGCATCGTCGGCTTGGTTCACCTTTGGGGGCTAACCGCCTTGAGTTATTTATTAGCCCTAGCAGGGTTCTTCAATGCGAGCTGTCGCCGTTGCTCCATTTGCATCGGTTGGATCTTCTTTATGAAACCGTGGCTCATGTTGAGTCCTGGTGAAGACCACTGTCTGACAGTTTGAGAAGCTACACAATTTTGCAACTTTTGGTGACACCGATCACTGTAGCACCACACAGATCAATGAACACAACTCGTGGAGTGATATCTGACGCTGATTTGCTTGGCCTGTCCTGGAGGGGTAGAAGAGTCAGAATGTGACCAATGCACAAAGAACTATCAATAGAAGCGACAACAAGCAAACACCAACAAAACACCTTATACTCACGTCAAATGAAAACATCGCATTCAAAAATGCAAGAATAAAAGTGTCGTCATTTTATGGCCCCACAAATGCTGATGCGGCACGTCAGGCGGTACCGCCGCACCAGCCCTCACCACTCCTTTGGCCAGCGCAGAGCAAGAAGTCCAGCTGTGGCGTCTGCCCCCAAGGCGACAGTTGTTCAGTCTACTCAGCCTACTCGCGGACAGAGACCGCACTCTCCAGGGTTCTTAGGTCTGACGGCCTCGTCTCACCAGGCAAGGCCCACAATTCAAACCACGAGCTCACACAGGTGGGCATCCAGTGCCTCCAAGAAGGCAATGGGTAAGACAGTAGTCTTGGTGTCGAAGGAGCGGCGTGGCTCGTTGGAGAGCGCCAAGAAAAATAGGAAGCCAATGACGGGGTCGGACGATCGTCCTGCCACCTGAATCAAGTTCACTTGAACACAGGATATTCTCTGTACACAGAGCAGCATGTCTTCTTAATATGCAGGCAGACATATTACAGTATAACATTTGAGGCCTTCTTCGAAACCTCGATGACCTGCAAGAACTTCATGAACACAATGCGAGAGTGCTGTGTGTAAAGAGACACACTTAAAACAAACACACACAAACATTGTTCGTAACTACGTAATCTTCCAAAAAGATAGAGACGATGCCGTGCCATCATCTGGTGGTGTAGCTGATACTTAGTCAAGGGATAACATGCACACAATTACCCCTTCAAACTTCCCTCGAGGCGGTGGCTGTCCGAGCACTTCTTCTAAACAAACTCGTTACCAGCTGCTCTTTGTACATACCACCACACGACCGTCTTGAAAAATGTGAATTCCAGTCTTTAATAGACGAACTACCTGAACCTTATCTGGTTCTAGGGGACCTGAATGCGCACAGTGGTTTATGGGGTGACTGTCGATGTGATGCACGAGGTCGTCTCATCGAACAGTTCCTCTTTTCATCAGGTGCTTGTCTGTTGAATAGAAAACAGGCAACATATTACAACCTTGCAAACAATACTTACTCCTCTATAGACCTCAGTATTGCATCTCCTTCACTTGTACCATTACTTCAGTGGAAATTCATAAATAACCCATACGAAAGTGACCATTTTCCTTTGGTTTTGAGTACACCAATAATACATGAATGTCCTCCACATGTTCCCAAATGGCTAATAAACAAAGCCGACTGGGAGCAATTTCAAAAAATTACCCTTAAGTTTGACCGAAATATGTGGATTAGGCATAGATGAAGCTGTGCAGTACTTCACGGCCTTTCTTGCTGATGCAGCAGCCAAGTGCATTCCACAAACATCTGGACTGCCCGGCAAACCACACGTCCCGTGGTGGAACACTGAGTTTCAGAATGCGCGAAAGGAACAGAACAGGGCATGGAGGTTGCTGCAGAACTCGCCGACAGCGGAAATCCTTGAGAGCTTTAGGAAAATAAAATCTCGAGGCAGGAGAACGCGCAGGCAGGCCAGAAGAGAAAGTTGGCACAAGTTTTTATCAGAGATAAATTCATATACGCAAGAGGCCAAAGTCTGGAACATGGTCGGTAGGATAGCAGGAAAACAAGTACACACACTTCCACTCGTAAACACTCAGGGTGATACCTTGGAAGACCAGGCAAACTTCCTCGGTGCACACTTTGAATGGGTATCCAGCTCGTCCCACTACACTGACACTTTCCAAAAATACAGAACAAGAATGGAAAAGCAGAAACTAGAACACAAATCCACTGAATATGAGGCATATAACCAAGCTTTCAGTCTAGCTGAGCTCCGAACATCTCTAAACTCCTGCAGTGCTTCTGCCCCAGGTTCTCACCGTGTGGTGCATGAAATGTTAAAAAACCTACCAGCCGAAACACGAAAAACCTTACTTTGTTTGTACAATGCTATCTGGTTTTCTGGCACTATCCCTACCTCCTGGAAAGAGGCTATTATTATTCCCATTTTGAAAGAGGGCAAGGACCCTTCTTTAGCTCCAAGTTATAGGCCTATTGCACTTACAAGCTGCTTGTGCAAAGTCTTCGACAAAATGATAAACTGCCGGCTTGTACATATCCTTGAAACAAACAATTTGCTCGACTCATTTCAGTGCGGGTTTCGAGAAAGTAGATCCACTACAGACCACCTTGTTCGTATCGAGGCACAGATCAGAGACGCCTTCGTCCATAAACAATATTTTCTCTCAGTGTTCCCCGATATCGAAAAGGCTTATGATACAACATGGCGTTTTGAAATTCTAAGAGATCTGTCCCACCTTGGTGTGCACGGAAGAATGTTTCATATAATCGAAAGTTACCTGTCAAACCAGACATTCCGTGTCCGTGTGGGCATTGTTCTCTCCCTAACATTTGTCCAGGAAACAGGCGTGCCACAAGGTGGTGTGCTTAGTTGCACACTTTTTATTATCAAAATGAATTCTTTGCACTTGTCCATCCCCCGCAATATGTTCTATTGTACATATGTCGACGACGTTCAGCTTGGCTTCAAGTCATGCAACTTGGCAATGTGTGAGCGGCAGGTACAGCTGGGCTTAAACAAGGTCTTCAAATGGGCAGATGAAAACGGATTTCGACTTAACCCACAAAAAAGCACGTGTGTCTTGTTCTCTCGAAAGACAGGCATGCACTCTGAACCTGACATTCGACTGAATGGGCAACGTCTGTCCGTCAAAGCCGAACATAAATTCTTAGGCTTAATCTTGGACAACAAGTTGACCTTTGTACTGCACATCAAGAATTTAAAAATAAAATGTTTTAAAGCCATGAATGTTATAAAAGTGCTGTCACGTACTACTTGGGGTAGTGATAGGCAATGCCTCATAAATCTGTATCGAAGCCTCATTCGCACCCGCTTAGATTATGGGGCCGTTGTTTATCAGTCTGCAACTCAAAGTGCTTTGAAGATGCTGGACCCCGTGCACCATTTGGGCATCCGCCTTTCTACGGGTGCTTTTCACACCTGCCCCGTAGAAAGCCTTTATGTTGAGTCAAATGAGTGGTCGCATTATCTGCAGAGAACATATATGTCCTTTGTCCATTTCTTTAAGGTGAAAGCAGATAAGAAGCACCCCTCATACTCTACTATTTATGATTTGTCGAGCTCCACTCTGTTTCAAAACAGGCCTTCGATGAGGCAGCCCTTCTCAGTTTGCTTGAAGGGTCTAGCTGAAGAAACTGAAGTGTCACTTGAACACAGTTTAATGGCTCCTGTAGCATACCCGCCATCGTTGCAGTGGCAGACTATAGACTGCGATGTGTCTTTCCTAGATGTTACAAAACATGCATCTATTGCCCATATCCGAACATACTTTCTGGAACTTCAACACAAATACACACATCCTGAGTTCTTCACAGATGCCTCCAAGACTAACTCCTCTCTGTCCTACGCTGCTGTCGGCCCATCCTTTTCGTATGCTGGCCCTCTGCATCCAGGCACAAGTATCTTCACAGCGGAAGCTTACGCGATACTTGTGGCAGCTAAACACATCAAACAATTACAAATACAAAAAGCAATAATTTATACAGACTCCCTCAGTGTGGTAACAGCATTGCGCAATCTTAAAAACACAAAAACCCAGTCCTTGTCTCACTTTACTCCATTTTGTGCACACTCTACACACTCAAACAACATGTTGTAGTGTGCTGGGTGCCAGGGCACCGTGAGATCCAAGGCAACGTGAGGGCGGATCAGCTCGCTGCATCCGTCCACGAAAGCACTGCCCCTACACCCATATTAATCCCGGCCCTTGATCTTAAACCGTCTCTCAAACGAAACCTCAGGGACTACTGGCAGAGCAAGTGGGATACACACACACAAAACAAACTACACATTATTAAGCCACACCTTGGTCATTGGCTGCCAGTATCAAAATCGCGTCATACAGAGGTAATACTAACGAGACTCAGTATAGGACACACATACACGACACACACACATCTTTTGTCCGGTGGCGATCCACCATTGTGTGACAAATGTGGTGAGCCATCAACAGTCCTTCACGTTTTAATCCAAAGTAAACAATTAGAAACTCTAAGAAAACAGCATTTTCCATTACCCTACCGACAACATATACCTTTACACCCTGCAATGTTCGTCGGTAGGGAACCGCTTTTTGGTCATAAATCATTGTTAGCGTTTTTAAAAGAAATTCATAGTTTTCATATCATATAACCGGGCATTCCGTAGCATGACTTCTGCAGAGAGGTTTTCGCTGCGGTGGCTACACAACAAAGCACTTGCCTCACGGCCCTTGGACGCAAGGGTATGATCAAGTGAGGCACTTGTGCTAATGCCATACATGTCCACCAATGTTTTTATTATCACCAACTTTTGTCATCTATTCGCACCACAAACACCCTTCACGGCATGGTCATAATTTTATTACTTGTATGTTTTACCCACCTTACCGCGAGGAATTTTATGGCCCTTATACAGCCGCTAATCACAATCATTGTCCACATTCCCTGTCCCATGAACTGGCGCTCTTTGGCCATCAAATGGCCCTTGCGCCAAAAAACACCATATATCACCAGCGGCCAAACCATGCACTCTTGCTCGAAAAAGAGCTGCAAATTCTTCAGGAGCTTGATCAAAGTGGCCTGCTCAAGACGGAGGTGGCGAAAAAATAGAACACCCGAAATCAACGCTGTCGCGGTCCTGCAAAGACAGAGAAAAGTATTGAAGGCGCTTTAGAGAACGGGGCACATACATCTATGCGGATGCGAATGCGGACATTGCCTTATAAAAAACTCGAAAAAGTTCTGTTTTGCACCGAGTTCCACCGAGCGTGCACCGAGTTTGCCCATAAGCGGACCGATTCTCGAGCAAAAAGCACGAAAGATCACCATGCAAGTGGATGTTGAGAACTTCGTCCTAAGCGACGGATGGCTCAGCCACTTTAAAACACCCCATGGCCTAGTCTTCGAAGCGATCTCGGGTGAGAGTGCTGCAGTCAACAGGGACATTTGCCCCGACTGGCAAGAGGCACGGCTTAAGGAAATTTTGATGAGCTTTGAGCCACGAGATATCTTCAGCGTCGAGGACATGGGTCTTTTTTATAAAGCGCTTTCATCAAAGACTCTCACCTTCAAAGGCGAAGCCTGTAGTGGAGGAAAACACAGTAAAGTTTGCATCACTGTGCTGGTGGGTGCGATCATGGCAGGAGATGATAAATCGAAGCTGTTGGTAATAGAAAATTTAAGGCACCCACGTTTGAAAGGCGTTTGACACCTTCACGTTGTGTTTCATGCGAACGGGAGAGCGTGGATGACCATGGCTATTTTAAAAAACTGGCTATGGGAGGAAGACACAAGATTTACGAGGCAAAGCAGGAAGGTTGTCTTCATCGTGAAGTATCGGACAACCCACGGTCAGGCTCAAAGACTCCAAGCCATCACTCTGGAGTTATCGCCAGTCAATGCAACGGCAGTGATTCAGCCGATGGATCAAGTAGTTATTTAGAACATTAAAGTTGATTATCACAGAGAATTGCTCCACCGAATGCTGCTTTGTGCAGACAGAGGAAAAGGCGACAGCATCGATTTATTGGCAGCCATCCACATTTTGGCTCATGCCTAGGAGCAAGTGGAGGCAACAACAATACACAGATGCTTTCATCATGCTGGCTTTCAAGTGCAAGAAGCAGTACCTGATGACGAAGAAAGCCCTGCTGATGCCGACATTGAAGCAGTATTCAGTAAGGTTGAGCAGTCTGCCCCTTTCACGCGACAAGACTACGAATCAAATGATTAAATTGTTCGTACCTGTCGTGAGGAGACTGTCGAGGAAATGATTGCGGAAGTGCAAGATGAAGATCAACAGTCCAGCAATGAATGTGATAACAATATTGCCTGTGTGGTGGTGCCACCAGACCGATAAGCTAAAGAGGCTGTTGAACGTTTGCAGTGCTATTTTGAGCATGCGGCTTGTCCAAAATTTCTGGCTAGTTTTTCAAGCATGGATGCGTACCTCGTGAAAAAACAACTCAAGCTTGCGAAACAAACCACCCTTCACTTCTTTTTTTCTCCTACTCATCCTCATGAGTAAGGTGAGGTTTTTGCAATTTGAATAAAGTTTTTCATTCACTAAATAAGTGTACTTTCCTTAATTGAAACTTCTGATAAATAGAACAGTTTTATGGATCACCTTCGAGTTCCGTTTATGAGGAGTCGACTGTACAAACATTTCCACTGGCAAAGCTTATGCGTTACTTGCGGCCGTTAAACACATTAAACAATAAAACTACAGAAGGCAATTATATATATACATATTCTCTCAGCATAGTAAAAGCTATGAAAGCTTTTAAAAAGTACAAAAATCCTGTCCTTGTCTCGCTTTATTCGCTCTTATGCACAGTCTACTCATCCAAGCATTATGGAGTGTAGTCTGCTGGGTGTCAGGACACCGTGAAATACAAGGCAACGTTCTGGTGGACCAGCTAGCTGGATCCGCCAACAAAATTGCTACCAATGCAATGATACCGATTCCTGCAATCAAGATGAAACCTTTTCCAAAACGAAAGCACAGAGGTTATTGGCAGAGCGCGTGGGACACACGCACAGGTAATAAATTGCATGTCATCAAGCCGCAACTTGGTCATTGGCCACTAGTATGAAAATCACGCTACACAGAAGTAATACTTACAAGGCTCAGAACAGGACATACATACACTACACATTCGTTTATTTTGTCTGGTGGGGATCCACCGTTGTGTGACAGATGTGTAAGTACTCATTGTTCCTCACGTTTTAGTCTAGTGTAAACAATTAGACACGCTGAGAAAACACTTTTCATTACCCTACCAACAACAGATACCACTTCATCCTGCAGTCTTCGTTGGTAGGGAACCACTTTTCACACATACATCGTTGTTGGCTTTTCTGAAAGAACTCCATCCCTTTCATGTGAGAGTACCCGGGCATTCCGTAGCACGACCTCTCCAGAGAGGTCTCCGCAGCTGTGGCTACACTGAACTTAGCACTTGCCTCATGGTCCTTGGACGCAAGAGTGTGAACTTTCGAGGCACTTGTGCTAATGCCATACATGTCCACCATGGTTTTTGTTATCACAAACTTTCATCATCCATTAACACCACACTTGCCCCGGCATGGTCATGATCTTATTACGTCTCCTTTTTACCCGCCTTAGAGCGAGAAATTATACAGCCTCATAGAGCCGCTAATAACAATCATTGTCCACATCTCTTGTCCCATGAACTAGCGCTTTTTGGCCATCAAATGGCCCTTGCGCCACAAAGCACCAAACATCATCATCAAACTGTTGAGATGTCTCCGCGGCGCGGTCGCCTAGACTTTGTACCGCGTCATTCTTTGTGACTTGCATGCCCGATTTCGCGGTCATTTGGTGGTGGTCTTTCGCCTCGTTGTCGGGTTGCCCGTATATCTTCCTTCTTTTTTAGCTGTAGTTTGCACCCTGACCGTGAGCTCGCATGTGGTTTTGAACGTCAGCTTCATTTCTTCTGAAAGACGTTGCTGAACCACTCATCAGCATCACCAAAAACCAATTGTGCATGCGTCCTTTCCTCAAGCAGAAACTTCTCACTGAACCCACAGTTCCAGGCTGATCTATGCAGAGAGGCTAACTAGTTAGCAAAGATTCCCCACACTCTTCAAAAAATGGAATGACCGTCGCTTGGTTAAGGGGTGATGTGCCTATATTCGGCTTCAAATTGAGAACTTTTCTCTATTTTGCCGTAGAGAAACGATTTCACCGGTTAGAAATTAAGGTGGGTGACCGTGGAGAAATTAAGGTGGGTGACCGTGGGTTAGCGAAGCAACTAGCTCCAGTGTGTGCGTTGATTCTCATCTCATATTGAGTACACAGCACTGATAATCACAAAGAATGGCTGTGCTGTACTTAGTATTGAACGACATTACAATAAAGTCAAGGGGGCAAACCTACCGTGAAGAAAACCTCCCAAAATGGAACGACCAATCTTAAAAGATTCGCTGGGCTAGCAAGACGGCGTCCACTTCGAAAGAAATCGATAGTATGGAGTAGTCACCCAGAGAAGGCATGCTAATCTTACTGTCATTATTTTTCGAAGATTCACTCAATGTGGCAAAGTTATCTACGCGTTTACGGGGCAATAGAAATTGAGATTGGCCTTCAAAACATACACTCAATCGTTGCAAACAAATATAGTGCAGCAGCTCATAAATATTCAACATAGAGGAAAAAAAGCTAAGGAGCGGCCCTTGCAATCTGAGCTGCAGAGTGAAAAGTGTGGGGGAAATCGCTTGTTTTTAAGGGGGGTTATGGAAATAGGTGGCCACGCCCGCATCTCATGTCCTCTGCATCACCACTCATATGACCGTGTTGTTGATAATCAGCTGGAGTTCTGAGTGTCCATCTTTATGCAGCTGTTGCCCTTCGAAAATGATGCATGTGATAGAAACCTACAGTGAGCGTTGGTATTCACGGTTGTGAGTAACATTATCTTTTCCCGCATTTCTCAAAGCTGCTCTATTTTTTTACCGGTTCCCACGGCATATAAGACAACTAAACAATACAGAACACAAGAGCTTTCTCCGGGATAGTACGATACAGTCAACGTCCTTGAGGATGCCAGTAGGGACAGCAAGGGCCAATATGGGCTGGGCGTTCAGCCCTATCCTTTCTGGTCCTCCACAAGCGTTGTTACACAAAGTCTTGCCGTGGCCGCTGAGTCAATACAAAAGCACTTTGAGCAATGATAATCATCAAATGGCTTGCATCAAATTCAGTAGTTTGTGGGTCGGTAGTTCCAAACGTTGCAGCAGTTATTTCGGCATTCGCTATGATACGTCTGTGGCGATGTACAGCTTTCATTTCTCTTCTTGCTCTTAAAGCCTCATATACAGATGCTACCAAAGTATCTCGACATAGTGACCTCACAGATTTTGTATATACCGTCATAATAAAGTTACATCACATAGGAAGATACACTGCTGGCGCTTTCTAGAGCAGAGAGTGCATGATCAGAAATATGCATATTAATTTTGAGAGCCTCCAAACCCTCTTGTGAGGGCAGTTTACAGCTTACACCAGGTTCTTGATGCTTCAAAAGCTGCGCTTACAAGGTGGGTGACGGAAATAAAGTTTGTCGCGCTGGCTTCACCAGTCCGGAAGTTGTCACTATCAAGAAAATTTTGCGAAGGGCGGAGGTGTACCAATGAGTAGTCGGTAGGCTTTCGTTGTGAACAGTGTGGCCGTGCACTGCCTCCTGAACGATGCTGTCGTTTGCCAAATACCACTCTCCCCATCGTCGTAACTGGAGTCCAACTCAGAGCTGCACGTTGGGGCCTCTGGTTCCTGACGTGCTTTTGACGATTCTTGTGGAGCGGCCGAGAAACTCTCGCAGTGGTTGGGTCCTGGCTTTGGGTCGGGCATGGGGCCGCAGGCGGAAGTATCGCCGTTCGTGGGCCGCCTGTTGACGTCATCAGTGCTGGGGGGGACTGGACTGTTGTTGGCGCTCTATCTCGGCAAGCGTAAAAGCAGGCAGCCTGTATATCTGCATCGTCGGCTTGGTTGACCTCTGGGAGCTAACCGCCTTGAGTTATTTATTAGCCCTAGCAGGGTTCTTCAATGCGAGCTGTCGCCGTTGCTCTATTTGCATCTGTTGGATCTTCTTTATGAAACCGTGGCTCATGTTGAGTCCTGGTGAAGACCACTGTCCGACAGTTTGAGAAGCTACACAATTTTTCAACTTTTGGTGACACCGATCACTGTAGCACCACACAGATCAATGAACACAACTCGTGGAGTGATATCTGACGCTGATTTGCTTGGCCTGTCCTGGAGGGGTAGAAGAGTCAGAATGTGACCAATGCACGAAGAACTATCAATAGAAGCGACAACAAGAAACACCAACAAAACACCTTATACTCACGTCAAATGTGAACATCACATTCAAAAATGCAAGAATAAAAGTGTCGTCATTCTATGGCCCCACATATGCTGATGCGGCGCGTCAGGCGGTACTGCCGCACCAGCCCTCACCACTCCTTTGGCCAGCGCAGAGCAAGCAGTCCGCTGTGGCGTCTGCTCCCAAGGCGGCAGTTGTTCAGTCTACTCCGCCTACTCGCGGACAGAGACCGCACTCTTCAGGGTTCTTAGGTCTGACGGCCTCGTCTCACCAGGCAAGGCCCACAATTGCAAACCACGAGCTCACACAGGTGGACATCCAGTGCCTCCAAGGAGGCAATGGGTACGACAGTAGTCTTGGTGTCGAAGGAGCGGCGTGGCTCGTTGGAGAGCGCCAAGAAAAATAGGAAGCCAATGACGGGGTCGCACGATCGTCCTGCCACCTGAATCAAGTTCACTTGAACACAGGATATTCTCTGTACACACAGCAGCATCTCTTCTTAATATGCAGGCAGATATATTACAGTATAACATTTGAGGCCTTCTTCGAAACCTCGATGACCTGCAAGAACTTCATGAACACAATGCAAGAGTGCTGTGTGTACAAGAGACACACTTAAAACAAACACACACAAACTTTGTACGTAACTACGTAATCTTCCGAAAGGATAAAGATGATGCCGTGCCATCATCTGGTGGTGTAGCTGATACTTAGTCAAGGGATAACATGCACACAATTACCCCTTCAAGCTTCCCTCGAGGCGGTGGCTGTCCGAGCACTTCTTCTAAACAAACTCGTCACCAGCTGCTCTTTGTACATATCACCACACGACCGTCTTAAAAATGTGAATTCCAGTCTTTAATAGACGAACTACCTGGAACTTATCTGGTTCTAGGGGACCTGAATGCGCACAGCGGTTTATGGGGTGACTGTCGATGTGATGCACGAGGTCGTCTCATTGACCAGTTCCTCTTTTCATCAGGTGCTTGTCTGTTGAATATAAAACAGGCAAAATATTATAACATTGCAAACAATACTTACTCCTCCATAGACCTCAGTAACGCATCTCCTTCACTTGTACCATTACTTCAGTGGAAAGTCATAAATAACCCATACAAAAGTGACATTTTTCCTTTGGTTTTAAGTACACCAATAATACATGAATGTCCTCCACATGTTCCCAAATGGCTAATAAACAAAGCCGACTGGGAACAATTTCAAAAAATTACTCTTAAGTAGGACCGAAATATGCGGATTAGGCATAGATGGAGCTGTGCAGTACTTCACGGCCTTTCTTACTGATGCAGCAGCCAAGTGCATTCCACAAACATCTGGACTGCCCGGCAAACGACACGTTCCGTGGTGCAACACTGAGTGTCAGAATGCGCGAAAGGAACAGAACAGGGCATGGAGGTTGCTGCGGAACTCGCCGACAGCGGAAAACCTTGAGAGCTTTAAGAAAATAAAATCTCGAGGCAGGAGAACTCGACGGCAGGCTAGAAGAGAAAGTTGGCACAAGTTTTTATCAGAGATAAATTCATATACACAAGAGGCCAAAGTCTGGAACCTGGTCGGTAGGATAGCAGGAAAACAAGTACACACACTTCCACTCGTAAACACTCAGGGTGATACCTTAGAAGACCAGGCAAACTTCTTCGGTGCACACTTTGCACGGGTATCCAGCTCGTCCCACTATACTGACACTTTCCAAAAATACAGAACAAGAATAGAAAAGCAGAAACTAGAACACAAATCCACTAGATACGAGGCATATAACCAAGCTTTCAGTCTAGCTGAGCTCCGAACATCTCTAAACTCCTGCAGTACTTCTGCCCCAGGTTCTCACCGTGTGGTGTATGAAATGTTAAAAAACCTACCAGCCGAAACACGAAAAACCTTACTTTGTTTGTACAATGCTATCTGGTTTTCTGGCACTATCCCTACCTCCTGGAAAGAGGATATTATTATTCCCATTTTGAAAGAGGGCGGGCAAGCACCCTTCTTTAGCTCCAAGTTATAGGCCTATTGCACTTACAAGCTGCTTAGGCAAAGTCTTCGACAATATGATAAACTGCCGGCTTGTACATATTCTTGAAACAAACAATTTGCTCGACCCATTTCAGTGCGGGTTTCGAGAAAGTGGATCCACCACAGACCACCTTGTTCGTATCGAGGCACAGATCAGAGACGCCTTCATCCATAAAATATTTTCTCTCGGTGTTCCCAGATATTGAAAAGGCTTATGATACAGCATGGCGTTTTGGAATTCTAAGAGATTTGTCCCACCTTGGTGTGCGCGGAAGAATGTTTCATATAATCGAAAGTTACCTGTCAAAGCGGACATTCCGTGTCCCTATGGGCAGTGTTCTCTCCCAATCAATTGTCCAGGAAACAGGCGTGCCACAAGGTGGTGTGCTTAGTTGCACACTTTTATTATCAAAATGAATTCTTTGCACTTGTCCATCCCCCGCAATATGTTCTATTGTACATATGTCGACGACGTTCAGCTCGGCTTCAAGTCATGCAACTTGGCAATGTGTGAGAGGCAGGTTCAGCTGGGCTTAAATAAGGTCTTCAAATGGGCAGATGAAAACGGATTTCGACTTAACCCACAAAAAAGCACGTGTGTCTTGTTCTCTCGAAAGAGAGGCATGCACTCTGAACCTGATATTCGACTGAACGGGCAACGTCTGTCCGTCAAAGCCGAACATAAATTCGTAGGCTTAATCTTGGACAACAAGCTGACCTTCGTACTGCACATCAAGAATTTAAAAATAAAATGTTTTAAAGCCATGAATATTATAAAAGTGCTGTCACGTACTACTTGGGGTAGTGATAGGCAATGCCTCATGAATATGTATCGAAGCCTCATTCGCACCCGCTTAGATTATGGGGCCGTTGTTTATCAGTCTGCACCTCAAAGTGCTTTGAAGATGCTGGACCCCGTGCACCATTTGGGCATCCGCCTTTCTACGGGTGCTTTTCACACCAGCCCCGTAGAAAGCCTTTATGTTGAGTCAAATGAGTGGTCGCTTCATCTGCAGAGAACTTGTATGTCCTTTGTCCATTTCTTTAAGGTGAAAGCAGATAAGAAGCACCCCTCATACTCTACTATTTATGATTTGTCGAGCTCCACTCTGTTTCAAAACAGGCATTCGATGAGGCAGCCCTTCTCAGTTTGCCTGAAGGGTCTAGCTGAAGAAACTGGAGTGTCACTTGAACACAGTTTAATGGCTCCTGTAGCATACCCGCCACCGTGGCAGTGGCAGACTATAGACTGCGATGTGTCTTTCCTAGATGTTACAAAACAAGCACCTATTGCCCATATCCGAACATACTTTCTGGAACTTCATCACAAATACACACATCCTGAGTTCTTCACAGATGCCTCCAAGACTAAGTCCTCTGTGTCCTACGCTGCTGTCGGCCCATCCTTTTCGGATGCTGGCCCTCTACATCCAGGCACAAGTATCTTCACAGCGGAAGCTTACGCGATACTTGTGGCAGCTAAACACATCAAACAATTACAAATACAAAAAGCAGTAATTTATACAGACTCCCTCAGTGCGGTAACGGCATTGCGCAATCTTAAAAAACACAAAAAACCCAGTCCTTGTCTCACTTTACTCCATTTTGTGCACACTCTACACACTCAAACATCATGTTGTAGTGTGCTGGGTGCCAGGGCACCGTGAGATCCAAGGCAACGTGAGGGCGGATCAGCTCGCTGCATCCGTCCACGAAAGCACTGCCCCTACACCCATATTAATCCCGGCCCTTGATCTTAAACCGTCTCTCAAACGAAACCTCCGGAACTACTGGCAGAGCAAGTGGGATACACACACACAAAACAAACTACACATTATTAAGCCACACCTTGGTCATTGGCTGCCAGTATCAAAATCGCGTCATACAGACGTAATACTAACGAGACTCAGGATAGGACACACATACACGACACACACACATCTTTTGTCCTGTGGCGATCCACCATTGTGTGACAAATGTGGTGAGCCATCAACAGTCCTTCACGTTTTAATCCAATGTAAACAATTAGAAACTCTAAGAAAACAGCATTTTCCATTACCCTACCGACAACATATACCTTTACTCCCTGCAATGTTCGTCAGTAGGGAACCGCTTTTTAGTCATGAATCATTGTTAGCGTTTTTAAAAGAAATTCATAGTTTTCATATCATATACCCGGCCATTCCGTAGCATGCGGTGGCTACACAACAAAGCACTTGCCTCACGGCCCTTGGACGCAAGGGTATGATCGAGTGATGCACTTGTGCTAATGCCATACATGTCCACCATTGTTTTAGATGTGGAAGCATCTTATACTCGCGCCTTGTAGTGCGCCGTCCGCGCCGTCCGCACCGCTTCTCGAACATTCGACAGCTGACGCGCGCGCATGCGCCGCCGCGCCGTCGCCCACCATCTGTGCCGCGCGCGCTTCTCCTTCGAGAACATTCGACAGCTGACAGCGCATGCGCCGTCGCGCCGTCGCCATCTGTGCCGCGCACGCGCTTCTCCTTCGAGAACATTCGACAGCTGACAGCGCATGCGCCGTCGCGCTGTATATATACTCAAGGTCGGCGCTCGCTCGCTCAGTTGCCGCTCGTCCGTTGGTTTGTACGGCGCGTCGACGTCCGAAGTCGCCGTGAAATGAATGCCAACGAATCCACAAACACAAATGATCGACGTCCCTTCGACCAGCGCGCCGCCCTTTCGCATACGTGTGTACGTGTTCACTCATTAACACCCCCTCCTACCACCACGTTAACCAATTTAGCCATCGACCCAAGTAAGTCGCAATTTAACAACCCCATTTCACAACCACGTTAACCAATTTAGCCATTCGACCCAAGTAAGTCGCACTTTAACACCCCGTTAACCAATTATATGCTCCGCATTCTCCTCAGTGTTCCCCCGAGGGAAGCTGCGGGCAATTTTTTTTTATTATCACCAACTTTTGTCATCTATTCACATCACACACACTCTTCACGGCATGGTCATGATTTTTTTACTTGTATGCTTTACCCCACCTTACCGCGAGGAATTTTATGGCCCTTATACAGCACTAATCACAATCATTGTCCGCATTCCCTGTCCCATGAACTGCCGCTCTTTGGCCATCAAATGGCCCTTGCGCCAAAAAAAACACCATATATCATCAGCGGCCAAACATGCACTCTTGCTTGAAAAAGAGCTGCAAATTCTTCAGGAGCTTGATCAAAGTGGCCTGCTCAAGACGGAGGGTGGCGAAAAAATAGAACACCCGAAATCAACGCTGTCGCGGTCCTGCAAAGACAGAGAAAAAGTATTGAAGGCGCTTTAGAGAACGGGGCCCATACATCTATGCGGATGCGAATGCGGACAGTGCCTTATAAAAAACTCGAAAAAGGTTCTGATTTGCACGAGTTCCACTAGCGTGCACCGAGTTTGCCCATAAGCGTACCGATTCTCTGGCCAAAAGCACGAGAGATCACCATGCAAGGGGATGTTGAGAACTTCGTCCTAACGACGGATGGCTCAGCCACTTTAAAACACCCCATGGTCTAGTCTTCGAAGCGATCTCAGGTGAGAGTGCTGCAGTCAACAGGGACATTTGCCCCGACTGGCAAGAGGCACGGCTTAAGGAAATTTTGATGAGCTTTGAGCCACGAGATATCTTCAGCGTCGAGGACATGGGTCTTTTTATAAAGCGCTTTCATCAAAGACTCTCACCTTCAAAGGCGAAGCCTGTAGTGGAGGAAAACACAGTAAAGTTTGCATCACTGTGCTGGTGGGTGCGATCATGGCAGGAGATGAGAAATCGAAGCTGTTGGTAATAGAAAAATCAAGGCACCCACTTTGAAAGGCGTTTGACACCTTCACGTTGTGTACCATGCAAACGAGAGAGCGTGGATGACCATGGCTATTTTAAAAAACTGGCTATGGAGGAAGACACAAGATTTACGAGGCAAAGCAGGAAGGTAGTCTTCATCGTGAAGTATCGGACAACCCCGGTCAGGCTGAAAGACTCCAAGCCATTACTCTGGAGTTCTTGCCAGTCAATGCAACGGCAGTGATTCAGCCGATGGATCAAGTAGTTATTTAGAACATTAAAGTTCATTATCACAGAGAATTGCTCCACCGAATGCTGCTTTGTGTAGACAGAGGAAAAGGCGACAGGATCGATTTATTGGCAGCCACCCACATTTGGCTCATGCTAGGAGCAAGTGGAGGCAACAACAATACACAGATGCTTTCATCATGCTGGCTTTCAAGTGCAAGAAGCAGTACCTGATGAAAAAGAAAGCCCTGCTGATGCCGACATTGATGCAGTATTCAGTAAGCTTGAGCCGTCTGCCCCTTTCACGCGACAAGACTACGAATCAATTGATTAAATGTTCGTACCTGTCGTGAGGAGACTGTCGAGGAAATGATTGCCGAAGTGCAAGATGAAGATCAACAGTCCAGCAATGAATGTGATGACAATATTGCCAGTGTGGTGGTGCCACCAGACCGATAAGCTAAAGAGGCTGTTGAACGTTTGCAGTGCTTTTTGAGCATGCGGCTTGTCCAAATTTTTGGCTAGTTTTTCAAGCATGGATGCGTACCTCGTGAAAAAACAACTCAAGCTTGCGAAACAAACCCCCTTCACTTCTTTTTT